>OMLP01013059.1:0-27792 GCA_900302685.1 Spondyliosoma cantharus | reverse complement strand
TGGACACCAAGTCTACTCATAGCATTATCTGAAAACAAAGGTTATTAAGGCAATTTCTCACACACACACACACACACACACACACACACACACACACACACACACACACACACACACACACACAGCCTCATGCACTACCTTTTCCAACCCTTTGATTACATTATGACATGGATAAGAGGAGAAAAAAAAGGGAGAAAAAGGGAGAAAGCAGAAGGAGAAACTGCAGTGCAATGGACAAAATGAGAGCAAAAGGTTGAGGCCAAAGGAAAAGCAGAAGTTGATGTTAGAGATCAAAAGTTGGTTACTAAGAAGGCTCAACTTTAGAAAATCTCCCTGTGGATTAAAAGTGTGACTTCTGGTCAGCCCAGCCTTCGCTGAGACAACGACGGAAGGGAAGAAAACACAAGAGGGAGAGGGGAGAGAAGCAACAAACAGGCTGTGGTGGGATAACGGGGCGGGACTCCAGGGAGAATTATTAGCGGAGAGAATTACAGGCTCATCCATGGGTGACATGTAAGCCTCAGCCACACACTCAAATGTTTACAACACTGATATTTGCTCAACCGCGATGCTATCAGGCCTCGATGTAATACTCAAAGCTTTTGTTCTGACTTGCACCGCAAACACTCAGCAGCACGTCTGCAGATGCAATAACCAAGAAGCAGATAGCAGTCCTGAGAAGCTGTGACATGACCCCGGCAGAACAGAGGAGAAAACTCACTCTGGAATATTTGCGCTGATGTGATGATGGCTGAGATGTTGATTAATGTGCGCAGTCCCCGTTATTAAATAAACAGGGGTGAATACACAAAATATATTGAATAAATTAGAGCGTGAACCGATCTCCACTGCAACATCCAGCTCATTAGAATGCATGAGGAAACGATGTTCTGATTGCGACAAGAGTCACTCATTAAGCCATGTTTGTCCCCCGCCAGAGCACCACTCCCTGCATGCCACCCCCCCTCTGCCCCAAAACACTTACCCCCTCATGCCTGCCACACTCTCCACACCAAATCCCTCCCTACTGCACACTCTCCTGCTAAAAGCTCCCTGACTTAACATCATCTCTTCCCAATGGACGTCACCAACAAACCACTAACCCTCTTTTCACCTCGACCCCCCCCTCCTCCCCTCCCCTACACATATCCCTCATTTTCCTCGTCCTCCCCCTCCCTCTCCTTCTCCTCTGCTGGGATCTGTGTCATCATTTTAATTAATTTCTAATCAGGCGAGAGTAAACTAATCAGGGGAGGCGTTAAACAATGACAGCTCTGCCTGCTCAGCCTCACACTGGGGGCCGCCAGGCTGCTCTGCATGCCGAGAGGAGCCACACATTGATAAACAACTCGCTGTAGATGGGGCTATCTGCACCCATCTCCTCTCCCATACATGTTAATATGGGCCGCAATGCAACGCATATGTGGCCCATTTGCATTTGCAGATTGGACATGTCGTGAGCCGTTGATTGGGACGAGATTAAATTACTGCTATTTTACATCTGTACCACCGTGTGATCCCTTTTATGTGCATTATGTGCAATGCAAAACCACGCAGATTTGTGACTAAATAAACATATCTGTTCATGGACGTATGATGGAAATGCATGTAAATGATCAGTGTGGACAAATAAATAACCTAACCCTGTCTGAATGGTACAGTATGTATCTGCTTAGAATGGTTTGCACAAAGACTGCAGTTATCTGTAGGCAGCCAGATCCCACCAAGGCTGAGCTATTGTGAGAAACAGAGAGAGAGAGAGAGCAGGAGAGAGAGAGAGAGAGAGGGAGAGAGAGAGAGAGAGGGAGAGAGAGACAGAGAGAGAGAGAGAGGGTGAATGAGTGAGGTGGGAAGGGAATAATCTTTCCATAACAGGAATCTCCAGAAATAGCTCATCCATGGTCGAGGGGGATCAACCCAATAAGACACTGATTGGGTTCGGTGGTGGGGGGGGGGCGGGAGCATATGCTGCCAAACACACAATGGTCAGGAGGAAGTGTAGGGAGACAGAGGCTTGGACCATCACACACACAAACACACACACAAACAAAGGAAGTGTGAAGCAGACAAGCGGCCCAAATGCCTCGCCGACACCCTCTCCGGGCTTTGATGGACTGACTGTGATCACAATAGAGGCAGGAGGCTGACACACACACTTACACAAACAATGGATCGGTCTTGCACTACAATGTATTTTTCAACCAGGTGCTTGGGTTCAGAAAAACAACAGCTTTATGTTGGATTATCCATTCAGTGAAATTGTATTTGTTGATCACAACAACAATTTAGACTATAGCACTAAAGCAGGAGAAATACACCATTAAGGGGTGGCTAAAGATTTGCATTGTGTATGGATAATAACATGTGAAGGTAATGATTCTTGTGTGAAGAAGGAAAAATTCTGCACATCATTTTTATATTTTTAAATAAAAAACCTGCATAAAGTTTCACATAATGTGAAGCTCAGCAAGGCGCGAATAAAATGGCCCGGACAATGGTCTCCTCTCAAAACAAGATCGATTGAAAAGAAACCTCCAACCACAAATGTTTCTTTTATAAAACATCAAAGAACCAAAGAAGTATAAGTATCAGAAGGAGACAAGTACTGAATATGAGCACAGATGCTATAGGCACTATTTGTGCTCTTCAAGGCATGTCAAGTGATCTCACGAACACACAACCATTCATGAACATACACACTGTATGAATGCACACAGGCTCGTTAGCTTTTTACTACATGATCAGAGTGCCAGGAACTCGACCGCAAATTAAAGTCTTACGTGTGTGAAGTCTGCAACACTGTTCCTGGTTTCTCCTGGACGTTTATTGTTTAATGTTTATTTGGATTCCCATAAGCTGTTACCTTGGCAACAAGTACTCTTCCTTAAGTCCACGTAGAGCCCATAAAGAAGACACAGAACACACATGTAGATATAGATTCTGCTTACCCACCATAAACCCGCAAATTACAGCTCTCAGGCCTGTGTGTCAATATGTCTAATACAGTGGATCCATGTGGACTCACTATCAGCTCTGACTGTGTGGTCCTTCATAATTGAGCAAGTACATGTATGGCCACATGAAGCTGCTTATTAATTCATGATGTTGTCAGCATACTATGAGGGTCTAAATACATTTTCATTTGTAACCAATTATCCCAGTGTCAACTTCCAGCTGTCTACCTGGCGGTCCTGTTTTGTCGTGCCACCAGTGTGAGTCTGCTGATGCTGATGATGATAGCCAAACCTAACCCCACAAAAGTGTGGTGGTGCTGGAGAAATGTCTGGCTGTCCCCATTATCATTCTGCTATAGGCAGAAAAAATGCTCTGGCTTGTTTGTATTTCTTGTAACCAATTAAAATCGTCTTGAGCAGCTCAAAGCCAAAGATGCAGCGACAGTGCCCTTGCAAAATAGTGCCGGGGAGGAGAGCCATGTCATTAAAATAGCTAAATCCCCACAAAAGGAAAGTTAACAACTGCTATTTTAGTGACCAGGTTAGGCTAACTTGGCATTTTCAGTATACAGGGATTTTATAAACGCTAACACACTGATGGAGTAAGGGGAGCAGAATGCCAACTGAAATAGTCAGCCATTGGCAGGCTTATACCAACAGTCTTCATCCGGTGAGTCAGACTAGCTGATGCATGAAGGTTTATTGGGTATGACTGTCCTCAGGTCCCTGTCAAATCAAATTTGGCCAAGGTTTTCCATCACATCTTAAACAATCCACTTACATCTCAGCCCTGACCTGCTCTGGTGAATAGTATCTATTGAAAAAAGAGAGTTTCTTCTACTCAGTTCACTCTTTGGGCACGACTGACATCTTAAAGAAGTTAAATCCCTGTTTCCCAGCAAAGCACTACCATATGTGGCTTCTGCTCTCAACCTTGGATTTCGGACAATGGCAGAGAGAATTATTGGCCAGCACTAATGTGTAAATCCTAAAGCAAACAAGTGTGTAGGTACACACACATGTACATTACAACACAGAAACATGAGTTAAATACACACATATGTGCATGACTCAGTGGTCTTTTAGTCTCCACATTATGGAATTCTCTAGATAATACGTATTTCACAACAGGGGTGTTGCAAACAGAAAAAAAAGCTTTCTCACCACCACGCATTTCTGGTGGCAGACGTACTGTAGTTTATCATATTC
The DNA here is from genome assembly GCA_900302685.1 of Spondyliosoma cantharus. NCBI lineage: Eukaryota > Metazoa > Chordata > Actinopteri > Spariformes > Sparidae > Spondyliosoma > Spondyliosoma cantharus. Next base: position 23,629 of record OMLP01013059.1, on the reverse strand, counting down.
ATAGTATATATATAAATATTTTCTGTTCTGTTTCTTCTCTTACACATTGAGTACAGTAAAATAGTCACAGCTTTTATGAAACAAAGTCACGAGTATCCACTGATCAGCAGCTGATTCTAATGTCCTGATTGAGATAAGGAAGGCCAAAAAAAGAAACACACATTCACACGAAACAACACACATACACACATGCAGACTCCAGATTATTGCTCATATTTTTTTATTAGTCACGCATTGGGGAAAGAAGATTAGTGATGGTTTGCTTTAGGCTCAGAAAGGCAGGGGGCAGAGGAGGAGCGAGAGGTATTCAGGAAAGAAAAAGAAGACAAAAGATGTGAGGTACAAAAGATAACAGGTCGGAACCATCACGCATGTCCAATAAAGTTGGTGAGATGAGATTGTAGAAAAAAGGCAATGAAAAGATTGAAGAGGATACACAACAAACAAAAGAAGCTGAAATGAATCTTTCGGTGTTACAGCTAACATGGCGAGTATGTGGAAACCTCTATTCCGACTTAAAATGCTGTAAAACTGCAGTGGTTTTTCTGCAAACGCTGGTTGATTATTCTCATTAATCTCACTGCTAGGACTCAAAAACAAGATTTTATGGTACAGTGCAGATGTTACTGGCTTAAAGTGAATGAAACGAGTTGGCCTGATTTATTTCTACCAGCCTCTAAAACTGGAGAAATTGCATTTCAACACATAAAGAGTTACTGTGTGTGTGACCACATTTCTAAGAATTACATGAGGTGGAGGTCTGCTTGGGAAACCAAGTGAATACTTTGGGAGTGGTTAATGATGCCAACCATATGGCTGTGAAACGAACACACACCAACAGTTTGAGCTGTGCCGTAATGCCTGGAAATTTCCAGAATTCCTATTCCAAACCGAGTGAGGCCTAATAATTACTGTTTGGAATTATTCTGTTCTCCGCGGTGTTAGATAGATATTCCTTTTTTAGGCCAACATGGACAAGATGCCCTTAAAGTAGAGATCATGTGATATGATCAAAGGCTTCAGAACAGCTACTAAACAGACCTTGAGGTAAGATTGTTTTGTCAACGATGTCTTCTTTGATGGCTACCACATGCGAGTGTGCGAGTTTGCCTCATTAAAGCGATGACAGGTTTAAAATAGTTACTCTTGAACAAATACGTAATGACCGCTGCACCGAAGAATGTAATGTCTGTTGATTTCATCCGACATCATGATGAATTGCTCTGAGTAAAGGTGGAGTTGGCATACTGCTGGAGGAGTTGGCAGAGATGTCCAACCTATGCCAGCTACCCTTCAACAGCAATGAATCATGGGGCCTTGGGTGCAAGATTTAAGATGCAATTGATGACGTGCCCTGCAGCTATACTGTGGAGTGTCAGTATGAATGAGGAACAAGTTGGGAAGCATGTTGGATCTTCCGAGGAGATGGGAGATATTTGACATCTGATGAAAGAAATTAGTGTGAATGTGTGTGCCTTTGTGGACGCATGCTTGTTTTTTCTGTCTGAGTGAGTGGTATGTTATTATCTTTAAATTAATGCTTGTGTGTCCTGCATGTGCACGCCCATACCGAGGTATCCAATAACACCTTTGACAATAGAGAGTGCATAACTCTCTTCCCTATTCTATTTTCTTTCCTGTTTTTGACTTCTGTCATGGAGCGAAGACCAAATTCCAAAGTCCCATATGTCCATTCTCTCTGTGTGCAGAATCAGCCAGTGAGTAATGCAGGAAGTTCATGCTTGAGTCTTCCCTGCTCTGACCCGTGACCTCCTTTGAACCTCGACCCTGGTGAGCCACGTGACAAACCGTGCAGGCATCTCGGCTGTCATGACAAACACAAACCAGGTTCAAACCAGAAGCTTTTTTGCAAAAGTGCACCAAGCAGGATTGACTTTCAGTGATTTCTTCCAGCTCCCAACTTTATCCAGCTTCTGTGTCTTGTGTCATTTTTCAGGAGATAAGATGAGAGAGAACAACTGCAGATCAAAGAGTGATGGGATAAATGACTGACACACTCTGACGAATCCTAGGCCAAAACTAAAAATATGATAAGCATCCAAAAATACATTTTTCAGTAGAACATGTTTTCTTCATCTGTTGTATCAATTTAATTTCTGATTCATTGTTGACCCCTAGTATTTTTTATTAAAAAATTCTGGTTGTGGAAATGATGTCTGAACCAAACAGGATACATTTAATAGATGTGTCTCTTTCGTCCATTGTAATCTCCGATCTCATTTACTGCAAAAGTGGTTTAGCCCAAAACAGAGATATATTAGTGTCACTGAATTTTACATGTTGACAAAAATACCCCGTGCTGGTGTACTCCCAATGATTACTGATCTGTGCTTCCTCCAGGTAAAACACTTGAGATTGAAGTGCTTCTCTAGTCTCTCATTTTGCTTTGTGTGCAAGTAACTTTCGTCCCTTCAGCTCTTGGCTGACAAATTACTGCAGGAAGCAGACGATCAGTTAGTGGTCAATCTCACGTGACAATCTTGACCTACTAAACGAGAGATGGACATCAGACTCACAAGACAAATGCCTCACACATGCAGGAATCAAGGAGATTCAGGCTTGAAATAGCTTTTTGTGTGAGCCTGAGCAAATGTACGTATGTGCATGAGTTTGTTTGGACGCCTGGCATATTTTTAAAGGAAACCTTCTGTAAGCATTGACCCACAAGGAAGGTTTTTGATATGATTATGAAGGGGCTTACTTTAGCTGTAAAATGTAAATGTTTGTCTTTATGCATAGCTGACCTAAATCCACTGCACAGGAATCTAAGGAATCAGGTGTGTTAAGCCAACTGCAAATAAACAGAAGGAAGTTAGTGTATATGTTTAGCTGTGTGAGGAGAAGGCAGCAATCCTGTAGGTTTGCAGTGGACAGAAAGTTGTTATGAATGGAGAGTGACACGTTTCATTTTCTAAAAGATATAATGTGTAACATTTCATCATTATAATGTGTAAAAACGACTAGACCCTAGGGATGTTTTTTATCCTAAACATTTACAAAAATGTTAAAACTCTGAGAAACAAAATTTAATTTAATGTAGCAGTAAGTTACATGTATTGCCTGTTGCAATAACTCCAGGGTAAACACAGGAAAAATCAGACAATACATTGGTAAAGTCTGTGAACGCGACTAAATGTTAAATGACAGATTTTAGATGGTAGTGGTGGTTGTTTACCAAGGAAGACTATAACTTCCATGACTCCACACTACTAAATGCTTAATGTCTGAGTCTCATTGTCTCTGGTCACTTAAATACACTTTAACACTTTATGTGATTAGCCCTGATACCCTGAACCCTCATCCACCCACTCTTTCACTCTCTGTACGACATAGACACAGCCAGTTTATTTACTTTAGGAGTTAATGGACAGCACTGATGTGTTGAGGGTGGGAACTTTTGGTGATGAACAGGAGCTGCAGCCAGACCCGTTACTCCCCGCCTCATCCCTCTGCTCCTCATCGGTCCCTAAGGGATGATATCGCAACTCCTGAGTAACGAGGGGTACTAATACCGTCCAGCTTGAGGTTGGCAGCAGGGACAGAACCTCCATATGCCCAACAGATTGGCCATGGCTCTAATACTGATCCTTCTCTGATTACCCCCTCCCATCTTTCCAAGAGCGAAGGAGTGGGAGTCGACAGGAAACTTTAACAGGGATAATGGAGGGACAAGAGCAGACACATGCGAATATAACACTGCTAGTATCTGGTGTGATGAAAAGCAATGGACTAGACCAATATAGCGCTGAAATGCAGTGGTAGCAACAGTGATTAAGTCTGCTTAAGCTGGACTTGGCTTAACCATGATGCCTTCCCACTGACCAACTGACATTTCCATTTAAGGAGCATTGCTGTTCAGTCCAATTGCCACAATAATTGTTCACTATAGCTAAGTACGTTTCTAATTTGAAACTTGACGTTTCTTTATGTTGCTACTTCATGTTGTTTAGGTTCAGTTTTCGATTTCTCTCCAGTCACAACACTGTGCTTATGTTCTGCTTAAGTTAAGGCACAAAAAACGTTTGGTTGGGATGAGGAAAACATCAGGGTTTGGCTTAAAATAGCTTAACTTTTTTGGTAGCACTTAAAATGGTCTCTTAAAAAAACACGGCACAGATACGGCTAAAGATGGTCTGCCTTCCTCTGAAAAATAGTCAGCTTTGGATGCAACAAAAAAGGCTGTAAATCTCCCCACAGAGTTGAACTGCAGCTACCTGCTTGGTGGCCTTGTGGCTTGTAATAACGCCATCAACCGTCCCCTCCATGTCCCAATGTGAAAGTTGGCTAAGAAGTCGACAATGTGAAGGTGATATGCCACGTTTGGTACAAATGTCAACTATAGACTTATCTGCGGTTTGCAGAAATGTAACATGGACTGAGCAACTAACATTCAATCTGGGTGCCTGGGCTTCACTAGCATCGCTAAAAAAGGTTTTAAATTTGAACTGGCTTTTCAGTAGTCCAAAGTTGTTTTCAATTCATGCTGGGACAGACTCAAGCCTCCTTAAGATTATGGATTAGAATAGCCTTAGTTGTCAAATATTTCTGATGATTCTGTGATGACAAAAAAGGCATCATCTCTTTACTCAAACAGCAAATATGCTAGCATTTGCATTCAAAGTCAAATGATCTTAGTGAGAGTCACAAACAACTTTTTACAAACAATGACCACTGTGTTCAACAGTCCTTCAAATGCTTGTGTTGAGATGTTATGACCACAGAGAGACCAAACCACGTCATTGTCTGATGAAAATATGTTCAGGCCTTAAAAACCATTAAAAACAAGACAAAATCCCCCTTTGCTTCCTCCCTTTTAGTACTAATGGCTTAAAGGCAATAAGGCAAGCACGAGACAAGTGAATAAGAGGGGCTGCTGGGTTACTGTGCTCTGGCTTTATTCACCCGCAGGTTTTGAACTCGATCCTCAAAACTGTCATGCTCATGAGGCTTCAGACAGCCAGGCTTTTCTAGCTCATGTTTCAGTGCCTGCATGTCGGTAAGATCCACTCAAGTGGTTCACGTGACAGCTATATTGACCCTGCAGAAAGAAAGGTAAAGACGAGAAAAAACCCAACATGATAACCACTTGTATTGTTTCAAATGAAAGCTAACTGAGAAAGGGGCTGGCACACACACAAGACTCTTTGTAAGAAAAAAAAATGGTCTAAAGTCATCACAGGCAAAATCCTTATTCCATTTTCATTAATTTCCAGAAAGCCTCATTCCCAGAATGCCTGGCTAAGAACATTATGGACTTGTTATTTTGTGTTACACCCAATGAATGAAAAATATTGTGTTCGAGGGAGTAGATGGCAGCTTTGTGACCTGTCAGGGCATTTAGTCCAAGGCACGCTGGACGGACATTATGCTCACTGACCCTGACCTCACACACACACACACACACACACACACACACACACACACACACACACACACACACACACACAAAAAAAAGACATTAAGTTGTCAAAGTGTCACTTACCCAACATGCTAATGCTAAGCGCTCCAGTGCTTGTATTATTACCAGCTGTAAGGACTTAAAGTGGAGGTCGGCCTGGACACGGAGGGTGACAACACTCAGCCAGTGGCCTTGTTTTCACCCATTCATGGTGGCAAAGAGGTTACGAACCTTGAGTGACTACAAGGTGAAAGGTCACCTACAACACCTCTCGATCAGAAGGAAAAACAGACATTAAGTGGGTGTCTTGGTCTAAAGAGAGATAATGTTGAAGCTCCTTGGAGGTCTCTGTTAGGATGAGCAGGTAACAAAACACAAAATGAAGTTTAGCCATGTCAGCACTAGACCAACCAATCATTTCACAACTTGAAATAATTAATAAACGAAAGTTGCTACGGAAAAATATTCAGTACTAGATTAACTTGATGGCATTTGGTGATAGTCCACAACACAACTTGTGATGGATCACAATGTTGCCCTCACACAAACTTTTCCTTTGAGATTCTTAGAAAAGGCTTTAATGGGACCAGCAGGGGCCCAAAGGCATCCATAACTCCTTCTTCAAAAGCGCTCTTTAGTTTAGTTTAGTTTCCTTGGTCCTTTTCAAAGCTCAATACCTCCAATCAAATTATTGAGGATCCACTGATTACTGATTACACTTTTCTTGAAATGACATTTCCATAAAGATCTTATCTAATTGCCTGAAACTGTTTTGTCTGGATTTTGAGAGAACAATCAGAGGCCATAACATTAACAACACTCTATCATCTAACAAATGCCTGGGGGCGAGTGTAGGTTAAAGGGGTCACTTTAGAAATAGTCCTTTTAGCCATGCTGCTTTCCTATGTAATATGCTCTCAACTGTCAGGCATCTTCAAGTCCTCCCTAACACAATGACAAATGCAGATCGGAACGTATGAGGAGATGGAAAAAGGAAAAAGGCCTTTGCCTGAGGACCAAGAGTGGCTGTCAACCTCCTCATAAATAAAAATACCAGTCACTTTCCAGTGCAGAGGTAATAAGGAGTCAAGAATCAGGTCAGATGGAGGTGGTCTATTCTGAAAACCCATCTGTAAATTCTTTCCTTCCCAATTTCTTTTGCACATCCATTCTTAATATCTTACCCACCTTAAGTCCATTTCTGTTTCCTTACATCCCATTTTTAATAAGGCTATGACTCCAGTGATGGTGATGTCACTCTGCTGGTTGGTCTGTATGTTGGTTGGTAGGTCCGGACTTTAACTCAAGGCACCACTGTGCTTAAGTACAGCCTTGTAGAGCTGATAGCATGGCTGTAGAGTTTTAGTCTTGTTGTTAGGCACAACACTAAAATTCAAATTAAAGTACTGATACAGTGCTGGGAACAATTTATAAGGCCAGAGCTAGGCATACAACTACATCCTTGACTGTAAAAACACATAGAAGCATTCCACTGTTGTGGCAAGTTTTCTATTTGCAATCTCAGGATAAGTGGTTAAGGATAATTGGAAAACATGACCCTTTAATTAATACTCTATCTCAAATGTCTATTAAAGTTTTATTTTCTATCAGCTTCTGTGACTCGTGCTGTCTTGTGACCCGCATGAGAAAGAAAGTCATTTATTCTGAGCCCACGATACAAATCTCCATAAACATTTTGAATCAGCTGTGAAGTTGGATGATCTGCTTAAGGAAAGACTGTCTTTTATTTGACTGTGCTTGGGGAAAACCTGTGTGCGCACATGCTCCCAAATAATTATAGAATCTTGCTTAAATTCACCTTAAAGGAGAGTTGGATGAACCTCAATAGTTTTCTTGTCCAATAACACATGAGAAAATGTGTCAATTTGTTTGTGTTCTGAAAACACTGTCCTGACCTCAGATAATTTTAAAGAAGATCTAATTTAATGTGCTTGTTTCACAATATTATTATTCATCCATTGGTGGTTCTTGGGATATCTCATATTTTGATAATTGAGTTGGTTCACTCCTGACTAATAAACAGACCCACAGTGAGGGACATCACTCACAATGCATGAAAATCTTGTCCATTTACTCATTCTGGTAAAGTTAAATTCCATTTTGAGATCAGTGTCATGCCTATTAATCCTTGGTCTTTTTCCAATGAATCAAAAGACTCCATCACAACTTGTTGCTCCAAAATTGTAAAGGAATGCAACCAATCAACAGGATCAGGATTATCTTAAAATCCCCTGTGGACTGAAAGAGTAAATTAAAGATTGCTAACCCACAGAGAGCTGCTAGAGCTGCAAAAGCAGCAGACTCACAGGAAATGAAGGCCCACTGGAGAGTAAACAAACAACATACCATAAGATCAGGCACCCCAAGAAGCAGTTAAGCCATCAGAGATGGGACCATTTTAATGGGGCACTAAAACTTTTTGTAAGTACCCATCTGGAAAAGATTCCTCTGGAATGTGGCTGTTTTACAACTACTGACCAGTGTTGAGTGGTCACGCCATCATCTTCCTCTTGTCTCATATCACAAGTCTTGTTGGAGACTACATCACTAGCATGACAGGTACTACAACGTTGCACATCTAAGACGCTGAATGCCCTACAAACCAAACTAATAATCTGATTAGCTATTTTAATAAAACATCCATTCTCATCACTCTTCAGTTTCTGACCTCGACTTCCATTCTTCTCTCATACCTCACAGGTAAGGATGACCGGATGTGCATGGAGGATGGGCCAATAGATTCATCATCATTTTGAAATTCCAAGTGTGTATTTGTTGTATGCAGGTTTTTGTTCTCAGTATTTTCATTTAACGTTACACATGAATGCATACCCATAATGTAATTGCCATGAGCTGTTTTCAAAGGTGGCCTCCCTCCCTTTATAGTATAGCAATTGCAGTTATTTAAGCAATCATCAAACCACAAATAATCACAAAATATCAATCCACCATCTGTCTGCACTGACATACAATGAGAATGATACAATTCCTGTCCTCTATGGATTGAAGACTCAATTATGCTTTTATATCCTTTAATTATGCAAATGCCATCATTGTTTGCAGACACTTCTGAATCTAATTCTAAATCTCTCTCAACTCTACTGCAGCATCTCCCTTTTCTCATATTGATAGTACATGACACGTTCCTAAAACAGCACCACCAATCAACCCAGTAGCATTGATTAAAAGCTGGGAAGGCGCACCGCACACAGTAACTCACGGTAATAAAGACAGCTCTGTCTCTGCCAACAAAGCAGCACTGCTTGCAACAGCACTCACACTATTTCTGCTGACGGAGGGAGGAAAGGTGTAGGAGTGGACCGGCCTGAAATTCTGCGGTGTCATTCTCCAGTGCCGAGGCAGGAGTGAATTCCACAATGTGTGCAAATATTTGTGCACACCACTTTGGGAATCCCGAGCTTTGCAAAATCAGGAGTTCTGTGAGTGTCAGCTCCTCATCTCCGTACAATGTCAATGGACACTTGAAATAGCAGACTCGTTGTTTCAGCTCAGGATTGTTGAGTCTGTGAGGGAGACGAGTGTTTGCCTCTGCTGCAGGAGTAAAGCATGGGCAGCAAATGGAACAATGAGAAGTCAAGTGCGTGCATCAAGTGGGCTACTAGTGGTCTTGCTGAAAAGTACTCGACGTCCCACTCGAGATGATTAGGACGAAGAGAAACAGAAATCAAAGAAGAGGCTCATTAAGATTCTGCTCATGACTCCGCAGATTGAAGCTGGACATACACTGTGTGTGACCTTCTTCTTCTCTTTCTTTTAAGGGTGTTGACAATGTTCTCTCCACGCATAAACATAAAAAATAATCAGCAATGCTGTTATTAGATGGTTGACATGGCATGACAATGTTGAAAGCTGCAGTGTTGCTGCCTGGATAAAACATCTCTTCAAGGTTAAGACTTTTACAAAAGACAGAACCAATTAGAAATTGCTGGCTCAAAAAACAGAGAGGCGTCTTATAACGAGAGAGTCAAAAGACACATTGAGTGAGCTCATGTGTTAAAAGGAGAAAGTGAGAAAAAGACTGGAGGTGAGGGAGCGCGGTAGAACAAGCAAAGTAAACAAGTTTGGCGTGCGCTTGTCGGAGTCACCAGGTTTAGCAAAACATTCCAGAGTCTTCGAAACAAGCGGCCTTGTGAGGCAGAAACAAGGGGGCTTTAAATCACTGAACAGGAACAGCGTTGAAGGACTCTAATTCAATCAGAAATATCTCAAAAGTGTTCACCCCTCACACACTGACACATCAAGTTAATCGACTACCAGTCACCTATATAACAGCAGGACAATCAGTCAGAATAACCAGGCCAGAACTAATAAATTAAAATAATATAATAATAAATAAAAGAGGAGAAAAATGTATTTCACTAACACAAGCCCACTGGGAGCATACATGATAGATATAGTATGATAGTATCCATACTGTGGTTTCTATATCAAAATAATAATGTGATAACTGATGGCACTGAAGAAATTTGAAGACTCATTACATATTGGTTAAACAAGATGAAAAATAAAAATTCATTTTTGGAAAAGAAACACTGACTTCAGGTAGTTTCTGCCTTTTGAAAAAAAGAGAGAAGGAAACACTGTTTAAATAAGTGCTGACATTAAACTCAAATGATTGTGAGTGCTTTGAGCGAAGAAGAAGCTGAAGATCTGTCCCCATTTGTCTACATAAGATGGCCAAGGTGACTGGTTCTTCATAAATACTTCTAGTGTTGGCAAACAACTCTTTTTCCTCTGCTTCTATGTTACAGCCATGCATGCTGCTGCCACATAACACAAAACTAATTAAAATTCCTAATTCACATTTGAAAAAGTTTAATTTGCTTGAAATTGGTTTGAAATCCAGCTAGTCTGATACAACTAAAGGCTCTGAAAAAAGGTTGACTTTTAATTCATACTGTGTATCAAAATACTGTTCCTAAGGTCAGGAATGTACTTTCATGCTTTACAGATACAATAGTCAAACACAGTGCCTTTATTTTCTAATATAAATCTATGTTCATTTGGTCTATATTCTTGCAACAGTCCTGATTTCAACATCTCCCTTCCTGACGGTATTACAAGACACACTTTGTTTTGACTGACATGTTATTGAAGTCAAGTTCTGGATCAAAATGTGCAAAACAAATAGAAAAACATACAGAGATAGGAAACGCCGGATGAGGTGGAGAGAGAAAATACAGTATGTCCCTGGCACGTATCCCATAGTCATGTCTAGTCGAGCTTGGCAGTAATCTTATAGTGCACACGTACGTGTGCTAACGCAGTAAAAGAGTCTGTGCATGCTTTTAGGTATGCTCTGAATCACTCACACTCGCTTACACCCCCACACACAAACGTTGCTTTTATGACTCTTTCAGGAGTTCAAGTGTGGCACGCTTCACTCATGAGACACACATGGACTTTCATAAAATCTCTCTGGCACAAACAGAGATGACAGCAAACACTGTTCTTGGCCTACTTTTTCAGAGCCACATGACTAGGATGAAACGCAGGCAGAGAAGTACACAGTGGAGCAGTTCATCTGCCTTGATAAAATAATAAGGAGGAGGTTATTTATAGGCACACAAATTGAGCAGCTTCACCTAAATGTGAAGGCAAACTGAAACGTGATGTGCCAACAAGGGAACTGGTGCCTACAAGGAACATCACAAGCTGTTCTACAGAATTAGTGTCTTAAGGTACTTGAATTAAAGCACTGGAATGTCCACGTGATGAAACATCACAAGCAGATCTGTTGTAGAAAATGGAGTAAGGATTCAATAATTAGTGGAGTTTTGTTGTCTCACATTCTCACGTTGACATCAAAATGTTGATGGAAAATGACTCTTTTGTAAGGGAAGGAACTGTACTCTGAGAATTAAAGTTTAAGCAGACTCGAAACACATGTTCGGAGCAAAACCACAAACACTTTAATTATTGCAAAGACCACATCTGTATATTCCGCAACCCAACAAACAGATGAGGATAATGAGTTAAAGCTCAACAGCAGAGCAAGGCATCCATGGATGTTTAAAGTGGGCAAAGTCTTTTATTAAGTTGTCTGATCAAAGTAGTTGTTGTTTTAAAAATACGTTAAAGACATGTTTACATTTCATATTTGTGTTTATCTGCAGTTAATTCTCTTGTTTTTAATATAAAACTCTTATTAAACTTTGTCTATTCTTGGGGTGAAAGTGTCCTGTTGTAGCTAATTTGTTACATGGTTCCCTGATGCGTTTTCATTCAAAGAGACTTCTGCTGATGTCACAGTGGTGCGCCCTTTTTGACTTCCTCTTTGGGCGTCCTTGAGGCGTGAAATGGACATGCTGTGTCCCTGTAGAGTCCTGTAGGGCCACAATAGGCCCAGGACATCTGTGTGGTTTAACAGTAGGCAGGACTTGAGTAGACCGGAACATGTCTTTGGACCTCCCACTGGCCCACCCTTAAGCCTCATACAAAAGCCTGCCACTTAACAATCACACATTCATGCACAAGTAGGGACAATAAGACACAAACACAAAAACACACACTCACATTCAAACTGTGGCACTTAGGTATTCAAATATATCTCCTCAAATCCACACAGAGACCTTGTATTCTAATTATTGTAGTGTGTTTAGTCAAAAGAGTGTTTTATGACCTTCACGTCTCTCCCAGCTGCAGTACAGTTTTGATATGTTGAAAAACCTTCACCTCATGTCTCTATGGTTGGCGATGTCAGATGGTTTTTTGTTTGGTGGGTCATTTTTGTCCAAACCACCCCAGTCCTGTTGGTTACACGCTGCTACAAGGCAGGTTTCTGTCTGCCCGTGCGTGTGTCATTTTCTGGTTTTAAAGGGACCCACCTCTGCTTGCCAAGATAATTGCATTGGTGTAGCTGGGGATGTGGTAATGCAGATTTGGTATTGTAGTGCAGTTTTGCTATTCATGTTGGCATTAAGTTGTGACTCCACAAAGACTTAATATGCAGGCAGTCTGTGCCTGTGTTTGGCTTTAGTTGGTGAAGTTGCACACACAGGCCTCTGTGAAGTTACATAAACCCCTTTAATGAAAGTGATTTTACTTTCTTACAAATTGCTTAACCGGTACGCCTTTTTGTTGAGCACGTAGAAACAAATGCCTGGCTTGACTTGAAGCAGAGACGCTGCAATTACATGGTTAGACCACTGGGCCACATGGAAGCTTGCACATTAAATACCTACAACACCAAAATCTGTAGACTTGTTGGCACTGATTTCTTGTTCACATAACAAAAGTAATTAGGAATACAGCAGGGTATTATTAGTGGATATTAGTGGAGAAGATACTGGACCATTAAAACAATTTAAACCTCAATCTTCAGTCCACCCAGGGGTGCAGATTTACTTATTACACTGTGAATTTTTTATCAGCTTGCAGTCTGAATGTAATTTGCATCTGATTTACTTGGACAGCAGTCCCTACTGTGACTATGTGCCTGGTGCATTCTGAGAGTGAAGGAAAACTTTGTGCAGTTCTCAAGTGCAGTTGAGAAAGTGACTAGAAACTGTTACTTTTACTGTCACACTCCATATACCCGTATTGTACTTCTAGCTGCATTTAATTTGTAAATGTATTGTGTTTTTTATTCTTCTTATTGCTTTTCTTTACTTTTCTTCTTTCTAGCTTTAACTTTTAAAAGCTTCACGTGGACAGATAAATTAGTGTCTTGCCATAAACACTAAAATTATCAAAATGTACACACAAGGAAGATAGACAATGCACAATTGCACCTCAAAGTCTCCACCTCAGAAGAGGCCCACTAAACTTACAGCCCACTGTAGACCACAGAGCGACATGCTTGACATTTGTGCTTATTGTGCAAAGGTACCTTAAAACAGCCCAAACTCTTGTTTTTCTTACTATTAGGAAAGTCTGAATAAATATGTGACTGTATTAAACGCTGACATTGAGACACTCCACTTACTGCATCATCATTAGGTTATGGTTGATGTGTTAATGCTGAAGGTAAAACAGTGCAGACGTAAGAAACTCATCTCATTTGAATATTACTGCAATATTACATTACATGCAGAAGCTGTATGCATGTCGACACTCATTCGACATTCCTTAAACTTGAGCCAAAGAAAAGCTGCATGACATGGCATAGTGCAAATCCTTAAGCCAATGAAGCTTTCAGTACTGTATGTTCTGTACCTACAGCTTAAAAAACAAGTTCTCTAAACAGTGTGTTTAGTCTGAGACATGTTTACAAAAACATAATATTGAGACATTTGCTGAAACATTCTGAACCAAGATGAAATTCAGGCCTAATGCCTCTCTTCCCTCCACATGACTGGAAAATGGATTGATTGACAAATCTCTTGTTGTTATGCAACAGCATTAGACTGGTAGCATTATGATGAGGCATAATGAACTGATTAGGCCTCTCTGGTAGCTGGCCAACAGCAGTGTAAAATGAGGGCAGAAATAACCTTCACCTTGACACAATCCTTGATTACATCACACAATGCAACGCACCAGAAGTGGCACTACATTATAAATGAGACTCGGCACAAAATGTGAGTTTCCTGTAAACATTACGTTTAAAAGACTGTTACACAATATCCAGGTCACGTGAAACACTTTAGTTCAAGGGCAGGATGGTGAGAACATGCATAAGTGTCACCTGGGAAAAAAGTGTCAGCATATATGGAGGAGAAAAATAATTCACGTGCTGGGTGGTGTTGACATAATTTAGTGAGCAGTTACTGTATGCTCGGTGCTGAGTGCCGTGTCGTATCAGTCCTTCTCTCCCAATTTTCCTTATCATAGTCCACAGCTCTGTATTCATGAAAAATCTGATCATCTTATATCATGGACAGTAGTAATCATCTTAAAATGACTGTATTTATTTTACCCACTGAATGTCAAAAAACAATTGACAACTGAATCTTTGCTTTTGGATTACACCGAATAAAAAAAACAAAACCACAGATAACCTAATGTCATCTTCTCTGCAATAAAAAACAATACCTCAGCTCAAACACCTTAATCTCAAACCTGTATGACAGACAATTTGATTTGATTTCAGTCATTAATTAATGGACTTCAGGGAATAGTTTGCAGGCAGGTATGATGACAGATTACATCGTTACCTTCTTTCTTTCTTTCTTTCTATCTGCCTTTTTTTAAAAACAGAGCAGAAGTCATGCAAGTCATTCCAGACTCTGTTCTCTTCTTCTGAATCTTTGCTGAGACAAAATGTTTATAATAAACCTCTCTTATAAATCAATTCATCCCTGTATTAATCTCTTCTGCGGTTGTGAAGTGTTGAATCTAGCAGCAGAAGATGAACCATCAAAGAACAAGGAACATGTCTAAAGACTTTGGCCTTTTCAGAAAGAGAATCTTTTCTACAACCCAACAAGTTTGGACGCTGTGGTTCTTGTCACGTTGCATGTTGCGGACATCAAATTCATTCAGTTTGAACATTTAATACCTTGTCTTTGTACAGTATTGAAATGAATATACATCAAAAGGATTTGCAAAGTTACGTTTTACACAGCATTCCAACTTTTTGTGGAATTGGTGTACGGTAAACTGAAATTGAAAAGTCCACACTTTGCATGCAGCCTCAGTGCTACAGTATCTGTTACTGTCCTGTTGGAATTTCATACCTCTGGCCTAAAGGGAGGGATCAGAAAAAGATGTCTGCTCCAAGCTTTGGCCCCTTAAAAGTTCCATTCATACACCTTCACTGCCTAAAGAAGCCCTGTCATGAAAAGAAGTTGATTTAAGGTAGTCTGAACAGCCTGACAAAGCAGTGATCTTTTTCATAACGTCTCCAATAGACAGAGTGCACAAAGACCGTGAGTGACAGCTGGGTTTTGTCAGTGGAAAAAGTTGATGTTCTCAGGAACAGGTTTTCCCCTTTAGCTGTAAACATGCTTAAATATGTGATGTGATCATAGGGACGACAAGAGTGGGAAATGTCAACCAGGCTATTGCGTTTCAGGATGTGTGATGCTGCACAGAGCTGGCATGCAGTCCTTGAGAGCATGTCCTGAGTGTTATTTCCTAATGCACATGCGCCATCAAGGCTCACATAGCACAAGAAAGTAATCTTCATGTATTATACTAAATGCATATCAAGTTCCTAGTTGATTTTCCAAAGTAGTTCAAGATCATTTTGCCACCAGAAAAGTCTGGATAAGAATGGGCAATCGTGATCAATCTTAAAAGCATCCAAATTAAATTTTCAGGCAAATCTTTGCAAGATGTCCTCTGCTCTACATGTCAATAGAATGATGTAGCCACCTAGATGGTTACATTGATAGGACACATTTCTACACTGGGCTCTTCCTTGCATAATGTTTTGTAAATAATACAACATTAGCTATAGCTAGCAGCATAATGTATGATCTTTAATTGGCCAATTCATGGGCTACTTCAAGTTTAGGCATAGTCCACACAGGGCATTTGAAAATTGAGAAAACGGTTGCAATTTAGATTGTGGATTAGGATTGCGATGAAGTAGATTGTGATACTGGCAAACAAAGCTCCCCATGCACAGCCAGTAATTGCAATCAGGCGATGGTCAGTTGCAGGAACATATCAGGTGAAAATAAAAATTAACCATTACACTTAAACGCCTTTACTTTGAATTTGTTTCAGCCAAATAACAAGTCACATGGACATTTTTAGATAAAAATGACTTGTAGAGAGACAATAAATGAGGTCTGAAGGATGACAAAAGATTCAGATCTGGGTCACATTCAAGGATCTTCCAATGGTTGTTTATAATATTTAAGACTTGCACAGAGGCCGTACAATATTCAGATACAAACGTTTTGTTTTCAATATGCTTAGGAGGAGGATTCAATAATTTCTTCTTTTATTTTCTATTGCTTGTTCAATCAGTGTCTTATCATATCCCTTTTGTCTAAAACGTTGAGACATTTTTTAAACTTTAGTTTGGTATTCCTCTTCTTTATTACATAATTTCTTCTCAAGCTCACAAATTGACAATATGGAATTGTGACAGCTTTTGTCCAGATAGCCAACCCCTGGGTCTGGAATATTTTTCAAAAGGTGCCAAACTAAATTATATTTGATTGGCAGTATATAATATCACATTTATAATCATAAAAATACAGTTTAAAAGGTGATGCAGTCATGACAATCTGACTGTGATTCATAATTTAAGGCCACTTCCACACTAAAAGCCAAGTTTCCTTAGATGTTAATGGCATGTGGATACAAACCTGCTGACCAAGAACACCTACTGCTCTCTAGGTAGTACAATGTGTTCCTGCACTTTATGGCCAGAAACACACACATGCATGAATTCACACATACTCATAATGGTTTACCAACACGTATATTTCCTGTCAAAGCCACAACATTGTGCCAAAATATTGCAGGAAGAGAGCAAATGAAAAGTAATAAGTGACATGTCAAGAGAGCTGTAATCAGATCCTGTCATAATACATTCACCTACTTTTTAACTCTCTTTCATGTGAGACAGTGAGCTATGTTTCAACAGAAAATCCTGGACAGTGTTTGCCGGTAGATATTTATCACCTGGTGCTCTCCACTTCAATAGAGAGGTTAGGCCACAGGGCACTGACCTCTAGATTCAGTGGGAAAATTGTAATACCTCCTTTCAAAGGAGCTCAACAGCACCTGTGCTGACTTGGAAGGTGTCGAACTTTCAAACATGCTGCAGCCAAACATTATATCAACCCTTAAAGAGGATCAGGGCTTTCTTAAAATCACTTTGAAGTGGCTTTAGCCTGGAGATCATGGATGCCCAAATTTCTCACCTTGGAGGGCCAAAACTGAAATTTAATGGTGGGCAGAAACAAAAAAACACACATATTCTGAATCATACTGTATTTTTAAAGGGGCTGTGTGGAACTTTTGTGTTGTGCTGGAAGCTGGCCGTTTGTTTATGTTAGCAGATTCCATTTCTAAAGTGACGTTAGCTACTGTTAGCTACAGGCACAGAGACGAGGCACTCAAGACCATGCATGAAGTCACATCCTTTGAACTGTTTCGGAAATTCTGACCCGAGTCCTTCACAAAGAAATCCACAATCCAGCAGCATTAAACATCTCAAACAAATCGTCTGTATAGGCAACAGAGAAAGACAGGAAGTTTTTATTTTTCATGTCACGTTACAAACCTCTAACCTATAGCCAATAAAAAGGAATAAACACATGTAAATGGCCACAAATTGTCACACAGAGCCCCTTTAAGATGCAAAATAGCACTTGAATTCCATGCCCTCTTAATTGACTGCCTTCCTGTGCAAAGATTGTGCAAAGTAATTATTAGGTATCCTACAGATTTAAAGAGCACTTTTACCTCACAAAAGATATAACATCATATAATCACTTTATATTACAGTTTCTTTAACAATTTTTTCCCCACTAAACATCTGGTGAGCCAAAATGGAACTGCAGGCTAACTTTGGCCTGCATACCCCACTTTGGACAGCACAGCTGTAGATGATATCAGCCAACATTCCTCAAGAGCAGCTCCCTTAATCCATTTTCTTTGCTACTGCTCTTATATGATAGAGGACAATCTGTATTATTTAAAAGCAAGCTAGCCAGGGAGTTAGAGGACTATTCTGATGCACTCAGTTCTGCGTGTGTACAACCAGCTCATTAGTTATACATGGGCAAAGAAATCTGGTTTTCAAGCCACTGTGCTGGAAGCAGGTAGGAGGGAAAATGCCACCACTACCATCTCAAAGTCCCACACATCCACCTACACAAATACATCTGGTGTCACATAAAGCCCCCCCCCAAAAAA
This sequence comes from Spondyliosoma cantharus, assembly GCA_900302685.1. NCBI lineage: Eukaryota > Metazoa > Chordata > Actinopteri > Spariformes > Sparidae > Spondyliosoma > Spondyliosoma cantharus. The sequence continues at coordinate 5,403 of OMLP01013059.1, read as the reverse complement.
AATGGGCCAAGAAATATCTGATCTGCAACATCCCAGAACATCTAACAACCGCTTGTCTATTGATCTGTTTGACAGAAACACTGCTCACTGTGCAGAAGCCTTGCAGCGTATCATGTCTCCTCTCTGAGGCAATGACATTGCAGTTTTCTCATCTCGTTGTGTATCTTGTTAAATAATCTTAAACTCGACATGCTTAGAGTAAATTACAACTGTACGCTCTTGAGCAAAACATATGTACGCAATCACATAAAAAAAACTCAGGCAAACAAACATGTCCATGTACTGCACCAATTTCTACACACATACATCAATCACTGCCCTCATCACTCACCTGCTATCCGACTCTCTCGAGCTGTCTTGCTGAGCATGTCTAGGGCTTTGGAGGTAGATGACCTGAGATGGTCACTGAAGGACCTCTGCAGCAGCAACAACCTCATGGAGCGAGACATGCCGATTAGCATCCACCAAAACCTATATACGTCAGTCTCCTACCTTCTCTCTACACCTGTTCCAGCTCCTGCTTCTGTGCCTTGTCAATCCCACCCCTTTCCACTGCTCCTATTTTTTATCTTGCACGATATCTTTGTTTAAGTCTTCAATCATAATCTAGCTAGCTTCTCTGTTCTATCCTCTGTAGTAGTCTGGTTGCTGCCTCCGTCTCTTTGTCACTCTGTTCTCTACCAGTCTGGACTGTGCACTCCCATCTGCTGCAGCAAGCATTAGTGCAGTAACTGCTGGGACACATCCAGCCAGTGCTGCAATGCTCTCATATTCTATTCTGCCAGTGTATGTGTGTGCGTGTGTGGGGATATATGTGTGTAAGTGTGAGTAAGTGCTTTCTGACACAAGCTCCAGCGCTCTCACTGAATTTCTGAGTGCTTTAGAGTCACGACTAGCATCTCTCCTTCCCTGTCCTTGTTTTTATCTCACATCTCTTCTTTTCTGTCACCTTCCTCCTCTCATCCGCTCTCTTTACACCTGCCCTACCCTGTCTAGACACAGAGAGCATCGATGGCCGTTATATAACCCATTGCCCAGGCAGCCTGCCTGTTATATGAAGATCCACCTGTCCTTGTACCCAAGCAGCAAAAAAGCATCACAGAACTGAGGTCAAAAGACAGGAAGTGAGATGATGAAGGGCTCTGTGACAATGTTTGAGTCACTCAGACAAAACCACAGGACAATTGAATGATTCCCAGAAATGGCTGATGGTAAAATACTTTGACAGATTTCCCAAAAGGACACTGAGATGTCAAGAGGGAAAAAATGCTGGGGTTTAAAACTGTGCTCACACTGTGAACCACAGAAACCTCCCATTTATTCCACACGGCCAATAATCACATTCCTCAGCCATTCAGGGTTGTGGAATGGTCCAACACATGACATGACTTTACTGTAAATGCATAATTGTAGGAATAGAATATACAGTGCACACATATAAATACACAAACATACAAACAAACAACAAACACAAGTAAATGTTGTTAGTTATTTAGAAATAGGCCGGCATTGTAAACCTTATGTAATGAAACTTAAGCTACTGAGATGGACACAAACAACACAATGGAATCCATTACTTAGACTGCTGCTGAGTTGATCGGATAATGCTGATTTAGCTTCTATTAAGCAAGCACAACTCTCAGGGGTCTGTGAAGAAGCTTAGTCATCGGCTCATTGACAAATTAAAGAACAGCAGAGAAGCTGTAACAATACAACAATGGCATCTATAGCTGATGTGGGCTTTCACACTTTTTAGAAGATACATTAATTACCGAAGGAACAATTCTTAAAGCCAGGTATACGATTTTGATCATTTAATATAATCTTTTTATACATTTTGTGCAGGCAGGAATGCATGGATGTGTACATGTATATTTTTAATGTTCCACAGCAGCACTAATTAATATTTTTAGCTCAACAATGTTGCAAATCACTTTGTGTAATGTAGAAATGTCCATCTTTGAAATGAAACACAGAGCTTTTGTAGTATCTTTCAGTTTATTTTTTTGTCTTAACAGCCTGCAACTTTGCTGTTGTGGTTCAGTCTCACTACAGAGCAGTAAAGTCCTTTTTTGCAAAAAAGCTCTGATAAACCCATTGTACTTGTCAGCACCAAACAGCAGAAGACAATGTTAGCAACTAGCTTGTAAACATATTGGAGCTAATTTAGCAGAGCCATGAGGTATGTCTCTTTGGCATTCAGAAACACGCCTCCAAATGAATGTTAATGTTGCTCCCTGTCTTTTAGATATGGAAATAAATAAGTATTTGCTAATGCTAATTTTATTAAGGTAATGAAATGTTAAATTATGTTTCAGATGTTGCTTCCCTGCTCCCAATTAACCCAAAAATGATATTGAACTTAAAAAAAAACAACTTTTGTATTGTAAAATTGTATATCTTTTATACTCATCTTGCTCATCAATATGGCGAGTGACTGATTATCTGAGTGTATGAGTTAACATGTGCGTGAAGCTGTAAGCTATATGTGCTGTTTCAGATTACCCTCCATTACATTCCACACCAAGCTCACACTTGAGAAAGTCAGCTAGTTGTGCCGATTGCTCCAGCAAGTGAAGGTAATGTACCCAGCATTGGCTTATTGCAGTCCGCTGATAGCATTGTGCTCATCGAGGCCAATTGACTTTATGGTCTTCCGAGGTTTGTTGAGACTGATAAGGACGGATTCCCACGTCTTTGCTTTTTGACGACCCTTTAGTCAACGCTTCTGCAATTGTGAAATGACCTCTTTAACAATGTTGTAAATGAAGATTAGGTTTGGAATACAGGAAAACAAACATCCTGTCAAAGTATCACACTTATTCTATCCTCCCTCATACACACCTGTTTGACTCAAATGACGTCCCGAGTTAAATTATGAGTTTTAATGTAGGCATGTGAGCATGTGCGCAATCCAAGGCACGCAAATGCGAACCATCTGGGTCAGTGCTCATATCACAACAGCCTATCAGTGTACTTTCCCTCGCTCTATACCTGTGATAAGGGGGCAATACACAGACTGTAACCTGGATATGACAGAAAATGTCCTGAAGGGGGGAGGAGAGGGGGTGAAAACAATGGAGTCCTCATACCTCAGGAAGGAAAGTCTTGTCAAATGCCCCCTTTGTCAAATAACAGTTCAGCGTGCCAGGAGTGTGTGTCTACATCTAAACTCTACAGAACAGGGGCAGGAGAGGAGAGGGTTACCTGCCAACATACTGACCTAGAAATGGAGACAGGGGAGGTGAAGAACGAGGGCGGGGGATTGTTTCTGGGAGGACTTCAAACAGTGTATGTAAACAGTGTGTGAAAGTCTATCATTAATATGTCCGCGAAAACAATGCACTATATTCTATTCTTTACAGCAGGGCCAAAAATATGTCGGTATGTTGAAGCATGTATGTGTGGGTGTGCCCAAAGCGTGACTATAATTGTGTGCAAGTCCCTTTGATGTGACCATCTGCTGGAGGTCTTACTCTGCTATCAAACATACACTCCCTCACCCTGACTGCATGCCCTACTTTCATATAACTCCATTCTTACTATCTGATAGCACTGCAACTCGAGAACTTAAAAAACAGCAATATATCAGATACCAGACACCTCAAGATATCAAAATATCCCACATGAAGTTTATCCAAACAGTCAACATCTCAGTCTCCTGTATGCTCCAAATGATTTCTCCCAACCGACACCCAGAGGCGGGGAATGAGCCCACCAGGGCCAGTGACAAGCCAGGACTGATTCATTAGCCTGGGGACAGCATGGGCAACTCACCCCATCAACACTGGGAGATTTACAATCCTGTGGTTAGAAATGAAAGTTCTCCCTGTATCATTACAAAGGAAGCATGGAATTAGGTCAGTACTGACAACCCTGTTTTTTAAATAATAATGACGAAAGTGAGGAGACACCTGTGCAGAAATGCTGCACTTGCTTGGTTAGCTCCAGACAAATTCTTCAGACAAAGATTCTTTTTTTTTTTTGTTTGTTTGTTTTTTTCACATGGAGTGTGCAATCTCCTCAGAAAAATTGTATTTATGGCAAAATGCAAGAAAATAATATCCCTGTTATGGGACTGATCACTTTTAAGGAAGCCTCCATGTTCTACTGTACATATGTACAGGCCACATACACACCCTTGTAGAGCATTTTGATCAACTATAAAGCCCTGCAGCCCCATATTCCTAGAAATGACGTCCATATATGAAGATTCCACATCTCATGATTTATGGCCCGTACTAAAGTTCTGTGCCGCCGCAAAAAACGGGGCATCCTAGGTAGCGAGGCAAAAAACTACAGTTTGACTTAGTTACTTGACTAAACTATGATCTTTCCCTTCTTTTATCTCATTCCTACTTGGCGATAAAGTTAAGGCACTCAGAAGTCTTATACACAAAGACAGGTAGCTCATGATTAAAGAGCAAAAATGTAAATTAAATGTTGCCATGTAAACAAATCAGCCCAAATTTCCCTGATCTGCGCCTAGATCTGAATACGTTCCAAAAAGTGCATTCCATAGGCTATAACTTTACTTTACATCAAATTCGATTTAAATCCATATTCTGCTGACAAACAAACTGGACTGACATTTAAGGCAGTTGGGATACAACTGTATTAATTTACAAATGTACAACTTTTTCATATTCTGTGTATAATTGTCTAAACTTATTATAATGCTGCCATAAATACATCCAGATATCTTGTTTCTCAACAGCCATAGTTACTCATTGACCAGATCCCATATGCAAACAAAAAGCATGATGGCCTACTTTCTATAAAAAGTAATTCCTGATATTCCTGCATAGCATGTGACGAAACACATACCAACCTGCTGAAAATAAAGCTAAAGTAATGACACAGCCACTGTGAATGTTTCTTTCTTTAGTAAAGGCTTTTGTTGATGTTACTCTGGAAGTTCAGCAAGCTGACTTCCTGTTGTAAATTCCCCTTTATGCAGTGGTTTCCTGCTCCAACTATGGAGATGGATTCTTGAAAAAAGAACTCTCAAACCTTGCTAAGGAGCAAAGGACTTTGACTCATGTAAATTGATGATACGAGGAGAGAAGAGTTTTCCAGTCTTAGAAAATGTATAAGAGGAATAAGAGTCATATAGTCATACACGTTGATCCAACATGAAGTCGTGTAAAACATCTAACTTTTACTAACTCCAAAATATCACATATCTCCATGTATGACATCAAGTGTAAGAAAGTAGAATAATTTGCTTCCAAGGGGAACAGATTGTACCTGTAAATATATTCACAGCTAGTAAGTGTGAAATATAAATGGAATGAACTCCAGCATGTCACAGTACCGGTCTCCACACAGGAAGCCGGGGAGAGAGTGTGTCAAATGGGAGGGGAGAGGAGGGGCTGTTTGGGGGGGGAGGTGTTGAGGCTG
>OMLP01013058.1:47418-84393 GCA_900302685.1 Spondyliosoma cantharus | reverse complement strand
CTACCTGCTCGTGAAACATCCAACACGAAACCACTACCTGCTGAGGCCACGCAATGCACTGATCGTGAGCGGACTGGGCTGGCTAGCTGTCAACGTGCAAATTGCTCCAATGATAGCACTGATGGTTGATGACCTGCACAGCGCAAACTGGCAACGCTGCCAAGATTATGCAAGCCTACAAGGACGGGTTGACTCATTCAGTTACAGCCTAGGACTGACCGTGACTGGTTACATTTTCCCACTGCTTGGACTTTGTGTCTTCTCCTACAAAATTGCACAGCTGCTCCATGCCCACGAAAGGGCTATACAGCGCAGGACAACATCGTTCAAGAGGCCTCTCAGGGTTGTTGCATCAGCTGCAGCCATGTTTCTGGTTCTCTACAGTCCCTACCATGTGCTGAGAAATATCAGAATAGCATCTAAGGAGCCCTGGGCTGGGCTGCCTGAGTGTACGAAGATGTACATAGAGGGCATGTATATCGTGAGCCGACCGCTGGCCTTTGTGCACAGTGTCGTCAACCCTGTCTTCTACTTCCTCATGGGTGACAAGTTCAGAGAGCTTCTAGTGACAAAGATCAGAAAGCTGGCAAGAAAAACAGAGCAGCAAAACACATCAGCCATGCAAAATTCAACACAAGATCCCTGAGTCTGACAGAGAGAGAACTGTCTATTAATGATGTAGACAGTTCGTTGAAGTGACCATATGCACAAAAAAATTACAGAACTATGCATCATAAAAAGCATCAGGGAATCAGGAAAGAGGAAGTTCCATGTTGACAAAGTAATATTGTGTAAAATAGTTTGATATATTTAAAGATCACAATCTGTTGCTATGTAAATATGTACATTCTGTTTAAGCATATGTATACACATGGAAACAGCTTGCTGTTTGTAGTTGTATAGGTATTTGTTGAAATGGCTGGTAGTCGGCTGCAACTGAACATGACATTCATCTGTCAACATAATGAAATGTGATCTTAATTCAATTGATAATTGGCTGATGTTTATCATATTATCTAGTATTTATCACTAGTAAAAGTAAAATATATATATTTTGAAAAGATTCGGTAGGACAATTCTTTTACCTGTGACTTTGGATAGATCTAAGTTAAATTTTGATTTTTCAGATTTTTTATTTTTTTTTAAGTTGGCTGTTAAATAAACCACTCCTTAATGCCAGGTCCCGTCAAACAAATCTTATCAATTTCATGAGGTTCAGTTCTGATCAAGGTGTCAGTAAAATTGTTAAGGTTCTTTGCTCAGGTGTATTGAGCTTGTTGGGAGTGACAGTCTAACTGCCAAATATCAACATTTGCATAACAAATCAATTGCATGTAGCTGTCTAATGAACTCCACTGTATTAACACAATCCTAAGTCAACCCTGCTGACCAGTGGTTTGGCTTTGGTGCATTTTTCTTCTCTGAATGTAGCTGAGTTTCTGATTATTTCTAAGAACTTCTCTTGTGTTTTTGTTCCTCAGCACTTTAACTGTATATCTTTCCTATCTGCAGTTTTTGAAATGGGATATCTTACTACTCAAACATTGAAAATAATTGTATTTGTTATCCTTTACACATACTAAAAGAGGATTCTTTGATCATTCTGAAAATCGGTCAAAGAAAACAGTGTCATGTTTTGATCTCTGTGTGTTTTTGTTTTTTCGTGGATTTAACTGATCCCAGCTGGTAAGTTATGTAGCACCTTAAATCGTGACCTATTCAACTGTGTCATGAGCAGGATTTTCATTTTCATTAATCTTTTATTGTGCTTTTTTCCCCAAGTAATGTACATGGATTACAGACTCTTGGAATAAAGGGAATTGCAGGGTGCTGATGTGTCATCATATCCTATTACTGTGTTTGTTTTGTTCTTGTGAATCTGTATATTTGCAATGTAGGTATGTGCTGTGGTGTCAGCTCAGAGACACTTGCTTTAAATTTGTAATCACACGAAAGCAGCGCCACGATTCAAAATAGTACCTTTTCCTTGGAGCCTGTCACATTTCCCAGTTTGAAACATTAACACTGAATAATAAAAATCATTTGAATGAAGAGCTTTTTGTTTCTGTTTCTTCTTTCACATTGATTATTTTGCAGCTCCGAGCGGTAGTGATGTGTATCAGTGTTGAGTCATCAACCCTACCTTAAAAAAACCTCAGCTACTGTGAAAGTGTTGTTGCTGTTTGGAAAACATTGAGTCATGCTCTTGTTTTGACGAAAAACATAATTGTTTCCATACAGCCTGTTTTTGGATTAGTTTGGTCTGTTTTTTTGAAACCACCTAATATACTCAAACAAACTAAAAACTAAAAACATTCCAATTTCTACTTCTTAAGCTGGAATCATCTGGACGTCTCAGATCTCATGAATGCCTCCTTCATGTTCGCCTGTCAGTGACCTTGGTCCTTACTTAGGCCCCGAATCCCTCCATTAAACACACTCAACTTCATAGGGTTTTAGTACAACAACAGAAGGGATCAGGTGCTTTCTTTCACTCATGACTAATCACACCATGCTTGATCCGTCATTTCATTTACATTGGCGTCTCTCCTGGAATGAGGAGACGAAAAGAAAAGAAGCACGGAGTAAAAGTCAGGCTGTGTTCCGTGTGTGCATTTCAAGTTTCATAACAAAACCCAGAGGGATGGTGTTGAGACAGAGCCTTTGAGGAAAAGCAGAGCTAAAGTACATATGAGGACATACTCGGAACCCGAACCTCTATATTACAAATAATATGATATCCTAATGTAATTATACCCTGAGAAGATAATCCAATATTGCATTTCAGATCTCTGGCGCTTTAGGTAACAAGGGCATACGAGGGCACATAAAGGCTTCTAAGGAAGGTTGCTGTGTGGCAAACTTACTGTTTTTTAATAAAATAATTTATTCTAAACAATAATTTTGTGGTGATATATCAGCGATTAAATTAGTTATCAACATTAGTCTAAGATTCAAAGTAAGTGAAGACATTAAAGTCTAACTTGTCTGGCTTCGGCTTCAAAACTTTCATTACTTGACCTTTAAAAAATGACATGATTTACTTTCAAGCTTGAACTTGAACATGAGTGTTTCTGCGAAAAAAAAAACCTGAGAGAAAATCATGTCTACACAAAGTGCAAATTTACAGCAAGGAACAGTGTGTGCCTGGTTGCTCATGCTTACTCACATTCCTGCCGTGAGCACAGTAAGTAATTGTGCGCTTTCCATACTGTATGTAAGTATAATCCGTGCAAAACCACAAGACATTATGAACAGTTTCCGGGAATCCTCTGCCATAATCCATTTCACGTTACTGTTATTATCCCTCCATAGCAGTTAAGGAATTTGGGAACAGTTCTACCGTTTCATGTACAGAGGGATAAATACGTGCACATGTACATGGAGTACCAGCACACACACACACACACCTGCATACAAGGCCAGCTCACAGAAGAATATGACCAACATAATGTAGCACATAAATAGATCTCTACACCCAGGAGGCGTGGAGTGTTTTGTTTAATGTATCCTGATGAACGAGGTTGACCTATTTGAATCATCCTTTTGTATAAATCGTTTGTTCGCACTCATGCATCATCCTCTTTGCTGTCCAGAGGGGGAAAAAAAACAGCTCGTCCTTTTAGTTCAACCTCTTGGATTGAACATGTGTAGGTGTCTTTAGTGGTAGATTTGTCGATCAACAGCACTCTCTTGCTCAGCAATATGAACCCTCAACAGATTCAACAGGCACTGCTTTACGTACAGTACGGGGTGCCAAGTGGATTCGGTGTGTCTGAGTCAGTTTATGCGAAATGTCCTACTTGTCATCCTTTTGACTTTTAAAACATGAAGTATACTTGTCAACATCATGTAACAGGTAATGGCCCTGACGCACACTTTTTGGCCAAATGAGTATGTTGAATCTGCACTGGACCCTGTAGGTGAGAGATAGCTCTCTGATTGGCTGTTCAGCAAAGCAAAATAAGTGCTTGAGAAGAAACCAAAAAAGAGAAAGGGGTCGCGCCTCGAGCTTGTCACTGCAGTATCTTTTGGTTATTATTTCATGCAGTCTTCCCTCATTTTTCACCTGTGCCATCTGCACCGTCTTATGATAGACACTGCTTTATCATAACGATTTGTCCTAGGACTTCCAGTTTCCTTTACCAAATAGGAAATACAGAGTTATTTCTCACGCAGGTGCAGAACGTACAGGCAAGTTGGCAATCAGCTGAAGTTTGTGCGGTGTGTTCAAGTGCAGTTCTTTGGCTGACACACAGGCGATGAGAGGTGACACAACAGTCGGCTTCTGTTGCCACTAAGTATTTGATGTCAGTTTGGCGTGTCAGGGCCCTAACAATGTGTTGACAGATAAGTTTATTTTAGTATGTTGTCTTTACACCATATGTGGTTGCATGCACACCCACGCACACCCACGCACACACACACACACACACACACAACTGTAGTTAAAGGTCAAGTCAATTTATTGACAGATTGACAAGATGACATTAAAATGATGCAAATCATAAGTTCTCCAGGAGGAAATCCAAAACAAAAATAAAAGTAGTCATATTTACAATTGAGAATGTAGCAGTGCTAAAGCAAATGAAAACAAAAACAGCTGTAAATTTGTCACTTGTTGAAAAAGTTACATACTTTTGCGTATTTCCCTAGTAATGAGAAATTGATTTTTAAAAAATCCATATGAGACATTCAAACAATGACATGCCTTGATTTTTAGCTTATTTTTAACAGTAAAGCTTAAAGAACCACGAGATATTTAAGAACAGAGACATTCATAGAAAGGATTAGTTTTGAGTAGCCTTTTCCATTTCTCTGTTATCTTTTAAATGGTCATCCCATGTGCAGAGAACTCACAGGGTGATGTCACCAACAGATAAAAAGATAACAGGGAGAGAAACTGAATGGTTTCAAGCCATCTCATATGATTGTTGGGGCTCAGGGAAAAATAAATGCAACCTCACTTCCTCTGGATGTTGTCGGAGCAGAGGTTCAGGGGTTAAAAGTTGACAGGATTAAAAAAAGTGCAGTCATTTACCACAGACCACGATGCAGCCTTAGTGTTAGCCTCCTGTCTGCACACTATTTCATGTTACAAATTTCATCATGAAACTAGCACTTGGTCTAGCACTGGCAACTTCCTCTAACAGCAGCAAAGCAGCCGTGACATTGCTTACTTGTATTATTCATTAGACAAAGGCAGGTTTATATTGGGAACTATACTAGCTTGATGGTCAAATGTATGATTCAATGAGTATTATTCTTATTTTCATATGCCTGTAATTGGATTAACCATACATAAAGGTTTACTAACTACAATAAAATCATGCTTGAACAAGGAAACAAACACACAACCCTATAAATCCTATTATCGGGAACTCTTGAGATGTTGAGACTTGGGGTGTGATGCAAGGTTTAAGGCAAATAAAGTGTTGCCCCGAATTCTTTCTTGGACATTATCGCTCTTTCTGCCATATTGCTACATCACATTCAGCTAAGCTCAATCACAAAAAATGTGTCTATGTATGGTGTGAAGAATGTCTGGAGGTATGCACATTGTCAACACCAATACTTTGTCTGGAATGTTGAAAATTAGACTAGATGTGCAAAGATGTTTTCCTGAAGAAGACATTCCCTCAAATCAATTAAGCATCTGCCTGTGTTCTACATTTGTATTGGTTACACAACTAAGGGCTGGTTCTTTCTTTGCCGACCACTGGCCGACCTCTGATGCAACGTCAGGAACACAGGAGTTACACACATCGAAAACAATCTTAGGTTTCATTATCAGCTGCACTCAGTGATAAATGTTAACTTTGGCCAAACTGAATATAATTTTTGGCTGTTGTGAAAATCCTTTCAAAATTTTCAGAGCTTCATACAAGATTCTTAAAAAAACCCAAATGGAATAGTTCAGATTGTAGTGGCATGATCAGATCAGGTAGCAATTCAAGACTGAGCAGCATCCCACAGGGCCAGCTGCCACCCACACACACACACCAACCTTTGATATATTTTTCCGAATTGATTTTTCCCCTCAGCTCTCTCTGGGTACTATTGTGTCTGTCAAACGATAAACACAATACTACCATTGTACTTGACTGATTGTGTCACCCGTGTTGTGTTTCACTCAAACCACTATACGTGAATTGTTTTACAAAATTCTGTATGCTACTGATATCTAATGTGATGAAATACATGAGTGGAAAAAGAAGTTATTTCTCAATATATTTACAGAAAATATCATGACCAAAGAAAAAGAAAGAAAAACAAAAAGTTGAACACCAGAAGGGAAAAACTATGCACCTACTGGTACATTGTGTGGAAGAACTGGAATGATGATAGTCAAGATTTTTTACAAGTTTTCCTTGAGCCATTTGATATAGTTCTCTGTCATGCGATCTGCAATCAGGAAGTCGGTTGGCCACAAGGTAAACATCAGCGCTCCATGAAATCCTGTGTCATAGTGTTCATGTGTCACCTTGACACCAGCAGCACGGAGCCGCGTGACGTACATGATCCCATCATCTCGAAGAACATCATACTCACAAGTCAGAACGTAGGCCTTGGGCAGAGAGTGTAAGGCCGTGTCTGGAACCAGCAGGGGCGATGCCCTCGGGTCAGCAAAAGATCGAGATGGTCCATCCATCCCAACTGCATGCCCTCCAACCCCTTGCACTACAGCAGGAGCACTATAGTTGTATTTTCTATGATATGTTTCTGGCAGAAAGGCGCTCCAGTTGACAAACTTTAGCAGGCTGGATGATTCAGGGTTGTTGTGGGTGTTTGCCATCATGGCTCTGAAAAGGGCCTTGTCGCTGGTGAAGTACTCACTCCAAAAACGCACCATGAGGGTGCGGGGCAAAATGGGCATGTCCTGATTCTGTTGATAGGAAGGAGTGTTGAGGTCCAAAGCCTGCAACACGGGGTAGAGGAGTGCTTGGGCCTTCAAGTGAATCTGCCGACCAGGCTCTTTTTGTAACTGTGAAGAGAGACAGAGAGAGATTTAAAGAAAACTGAATTGGATTAAAAATTGAATATGAATTGAAACTTTTTAGAAACAGGGCCAGAAGAAGAAGAAGTATCAACTGATCACATGTACTAGACACAGCCGTATACAGGAAGATCTGCATAACCCCCAGTGTTCTGTCTCACTGAACTGTTGACAAGTCTTCAGTAAAATCGAAGCCAGGAATTATGGTGACCTATGACCTAACTCATGGATGCAGCAAGAGAATTGGATTGGTATGACAGCACACGTGTCTCAACCAGAACATACACCAATCAGCAAGGACATTAAAACCACCTGCTTTATAGTCTGTACGTTCCTCTTGTGCCACCAGAAACGCTCTGATTCATCAAACATGGACAGAAGGTGGTGTCCTGTGGTGTCTCGCAATGGGACATTGGCAGTGGGGTCCAGTGGGTTTCCCACAGATGCCCAATCAGACTGGGATCTAGGGAATTTGGGGGGCAGGTCAACTCATTCGGCTCTCTGACATGTTCCTCAGGTCATTGCACTGCTGGGGCACTGCCATTGAGGAATGCCAATACCATGAGGTCGTATACTTGGGTGTCAAGTGGCATCCACACGAATGCCAGGATCCAAGGTTTCCCAGCAGAACATTGCATTGTACTGGATGATTAAATGATAATTTTGCCATCTGTTCGTGGTTTTAATGTTGTGGCTGATCAGTCGGCCAAAATAAGCATTTTAGGCATATTTTCTGATTGTCTGGTCATTAATAAAAACAAAAGAATAATGTAGTGGGTATTTAAAACAAAATGTAAATGTACAGCACATGACCTTTATTTGGGTAAGATAGAGAACAAAACATGTTAATATGAGAGCAATCTAACCTTTTTCTTTTTTTAGCATACTGCCACTTCACTAACAAATCAAACAAGGTATGTCTAATCCGTGAACTACTGCGATAAGGCAGCATGCTTCCCTGCACCAAAGGCCGCGGTAAACTGAGCCAACAAACATTTCCTTGGGTTCTCTACGTGCCTGAGTGCTCGTTTGGCTGACTTCCTGGGGAATCTGACAAATGGGAGGAGAGGTATACAGCACATTTTTGGGGGACAGCCATGTCCCATTAGAGTGGATTATCATGGAGTCACCCACATGACAATGCAAAGCAGTGAGTGCAATGGGTTATTGCCTTGAAGTAAACAAATCCCTATCTACCAGCCTGATGCCTGACTCATCATGTCAGTGTTGCCTACTAATAGGGTGCCAAGGGACATAATGTCTGCTCCAGAATCTTGTAGACCAGCTGAGTGAAGCACTTTGAAGGATCAGCTACTCTCCATGGTGCAACACTAGAAGTCTCCATGGCTTTGAACAGTGATGTTGAATACCAAGGAGGTAATGCACCTGTTGGCTTGGATTTGGTGCTTTTCTTTGAGTTGATTCCAAACCCCTACTGTGTTAGACACCGTGTCAACTCAACTGTGTGCAACAAGGCCCATCGTCTTCGTCTATTCTAGTACTGCAAATTCCCAAGAATGAACTATCTTAATCATATGTTCTAAGAATACACATATTTTTGCGAGTGTGGTTACTGTGGCTTTGACACTCATTGTTGCAGGTCACTTGTTTGTTCTACTGACTGGAAGTGAGTTTGTATCAGAGAAATCGACTCAAAATGTAGTAATTACCTGCTAAACAGTTCAGATCCGTGAGATAATATTATACAATGCAGGCCATGAAATATAGGGTCACTATTTGTCACCTTAAACCCAGCACAGAACACATGTTCTAATAGTTCATAGTAATAAATTCTATAAACCTAAACTGGCAAATTAATCTTGTCTCGTGTCACTTATTCGTACAGTTCTTTTCCTGTATGTGAACCAGAAAAATAGAGCTGGTAGTAGAAAGAAAAAATAGATTCAGTACCTGCTGGGAGACAGCAGCTGCCAGGTTCCCTCCTGCACTATCCCCAGCCACGGCAATGCGACCTGGGTCTACAGAGAACTGGGCCAGCACCCCCTTCTGGAGGAAATGTTTGACCACACGGTATACGTCCTCATATGGGACAGGGAAGTGGTGAGCAGGGGCAAGGCGGTACCTGAAAAAGCAGAAAGGTGCAGATTAAAGCCAGAGAATAAATAAACATCAGCTTTAAAGGCCATGTGCACAGATAACATTTTGAGCCAGGGATAATAAACAGGATGACATTTAGGGGATAGCAGGTGACAAACTAAAGCCTAAATACCAGCTGAAAAGCTTTAATTACAAAATGTCATTGTAATGTAATGTAAGGTTTAGGACTGTGTTAATGATCTTTATGACAAACAGTAGTTTTAAAGTTTAGCTTTCTCATTTTATTTGGCAGTGTTTGGGAGAAGAGATAAGTACATAAATAAATGATGCAACATAAAGCTGCTCAATCGGGCTGTAATTGATTAAATCAGTAGTCAGGGTTTTTTTTATAACAAATTCTGAATGGGACAACCTTAGAGACATAACAGGTAAAATGCAGAAAATGACAAGGAATTTTAAGACACATTAACTGATATTAATTTTGTGTAAATTTGGCAGCTTTATCTAAATGACTAGTCTTTATTTGCATTTTGGTTCAAAATCATCACAAATATATATGCTCTATCATAGGTGTAAAATAAAATCAATTGTGTAGAAATCCAGCTCTGGTGAATGGCAATAAAGTTTCAGTTGCATGTCCAAAATGTTTTGTAATATTCAAAGAATAAAACAATTGATGGAATTACTACACTTTTTTTCTCGTTTCATCTCTTTTCTTCTGCTGACCTATGCCCTGTTGGTCTCATAAGTGATGTATGAGTGTTTCAATCTTTCGAGCCAAATGTTACACATGGCTGACTTTGAGATTGGGAAATGCTGGAATTACTCATTCAACCTTTAACAAATTGCAGACAGGAATTTGGATGAGGCAGATAAGGCAATACCCCCACAATAACACACTGATCTACTCTCCCTCCCACTGTCAAATGCTGTGTGTCAACAAGTATATTAGTATGAATAAGCTCAGATCTTTCGCTTGATTTTTGATAAATGCTGAAAAACTGTGAGTTGGTAGGGCACTGGCAAAATAAAAGTTACAGTCCTAAGAGCCGGATGTGCCAAAGAACAGTGAGTGAAGCTGTGATAGGGAAAGCCTTGCCAGACCCAAATGAAAACCTGTTAGCTGCACTCTACTGCATCCTTACTTTCATCTAGCCTGTGATTAATGAAGGAGGACAGGCTCATACAACAACACAAAATTGTGTGAGAGACAAAGAGAAAGAGTGGAGTGAAACAGAAGGACTTCACTTCAGTCAAGACGAAAAGAGGAAATGTTGAGTGAAATAATGACGTTTGTGCAACATATTACAGCAGCTGCATTTAACTGTATATAAAATATGAAATACTTACTCTACAGAAAGAACCACTGCATCTAGCTCAGTGACCATTTTTCTGGCCAGGAGATCATATGGACTCATCCCTGTAGAGAGAAAGCAAACACAAATCAGAACAGAGATACTGAAGAACACAAATCACCAAAATAACATCCATCCATTTCTGGCATCCCACGTCACCTTACATGAAGGTAACACTGCAGTAGCAGAGATGAACCCGCCATCGAGTCTAACAGTACTTACTGGTGAGAATCGTGTTTCTGTAATTGTTACAGCCGTTCAACAGATTGCAAGAACAGCATGAGATGTGTCAAACACTGTGTCATGTCATTACATCTCGGATTAGCTATGAGGTTCCCACTGCTCCAGCAGACGGTGTGTTATTTTGTCATGAATCTGTGAAAGCTTGGGTTGCCTTTGTTTGAGAGTCAGTTAATTATTTATGATCCTGTCATAATAACTGTCATAGGGAGTCTACATAAAGCTGTAAAGCAATTTGCCGCATCAATCAAATAGTGAATTAAATTAAAAGTATTTTTGCATTGTAATGGCAGAATTACTTTGTGATGAACACTTGTAAAACTGTGTATTACCCATCTATCCATCTTTCTATCAATCCTTACAGCCACAAAAAAGCCATATTCCTGATACAGGAGTAGACAAGCCCACCCATCAACTTACTGGAACTCCCCAGACACCAGCCTCCACCGTGGAGGTATATGACAGCTCTCCTGAGCTCAGTGTCACCGCCCCGCTGCTTTGGCTGATACAGCACCACCTCCACTCCATCAAACTTCTCCTCTGTCACCTTGACATGCTCGTCAGACACTGGCACTACCCTTTCAGCCAGAGTAATGAAGTACATTACCCCCATGTAGTCCTTCAGCCCCAGTAATTCACTGAAGTCTGCCTGGAAAGCAAAAAAGAGCATGATATATAGAGAGAAAGTACAGAATGTCTTGTTGTTGATCAAACCCGCACCAATTCATTGCCTATTTTACATAAGCACCGCCAGCTTATCCAACATAAAGCTCATAATATTCAAAACAGAAAGCTCTAGCCAAACTATGTGGTCAATAACAAAAAATTAGGGAGTAGTGATGTGAATAATTCCTTGTAAAATGTCAACAGCACCACCTTACGTTATTTGTTTTGAGGGGTCATAACTAAATGATTAGTAATAAAAGCATGACTCATATATTTATAACTGTTGAGATAGGTAGTCGGCTGGCATGAGGCTAATCAGCTGATGCTCTCCTACTTTCACCACAACAAACTCAGAACAGAGACATACATTTGAAGCTCTCTGTGGTATCAGGGACTCAAATCAGTCTGAGGAAGAAAACAAAACTGAAGCATTCTCTCTGTTTCAATAAACAAAACTAACCATTTGCACAATTATGAATAGAAAACAGAACCGCTTCCAATAAAAATGCATTCTATTCAGAATTTGACTTGTAAAAATACTGAATATTTGGTTTGAGAGAAAAAGACACATCTGTCACTTACTATCAATGTCTGCAGTGCATTCCCCAAGACTAGTCTGATTAAAAATATAAAACACTTATTATAATGATGCCCTTATTGGGTAATGAATATTTTAAGAGAACGGCTGTGTGCCTGGTCCTGGGGAATACATTTTGGCTATATAATTCAACACTACAGGCTCAAATAAAAGGTTTGAAAATGTGATGCATTAGATGTTACAAAATATTAATGAGATTTACTTTATGAAGTTATTTTTCATGCTGAAATGTTTCTGCTTCCCGTAGAAGAAAAAAAAGACTCTTTCAAACTTAACCCTATTCTCTCAACTGCACAAATAACAAAGTCCAGTTGTAAACGTTGAATCAAACTACTGCAGCGCCTTTCTACTTGAGCATTTTGCTCTTTAGATGGTGACAAAGGTGTGGCAAAACAAAGCCACCACTGATTTTCATACAACTGTTAGAACCATGTGTGCATAACCGGATGTGTTTTAAACCTATAGTCAAATGAGCTGCACTGGTCATTATCAAGTGCAGTTTCCTTAATAGGGTCTATTATTAGAACAGGTGAGCAGGGCTATACAACACATGGATTAGCATCTGATATAATCTGGTGTAACCAGCATGTAAATCTACATCAGCAAATTACAATAAAGGTTTACCCTGCCACCTTAAGGCAGGACAATTATGCATGTTTGTCATCTGATATATGCTTTAATCATGCATTTAACTCTCATAAGAAAAACATGCGAGTCCATAGTTTATTCTATAAGTATTATTATTACCAGTGTAATGATCAGTACAGCAGACCTAAGGTAGCAGGACAGAGAATACAGTGTTTTTCTTACCAGGTGGCTGAGACTTCTGAAGAAAGAGTTGGTCAGCATGAGTTTCCATCTCTCTTCAATCTCCTCCGGAATGGGCTCATAAATATAATACGCGGTAAAAGAGCAGACAGCGACGAATAAAATGATGCTTCCCAGCCTCATTTTACGACGTGCGTTTCCCGGCGACCGACTACGGGGTGCGAAACACAAACAGACTATTATCTGCGCTCGTTAACAAGTCGGCCCGGTGCGCCGAGCAAAGCGTTTTACGCTCGGAATTAATTTTGGATCCGGACCAGCTAAATGTGACAGCACGTGTGTGGTGTCATTTGATGGTTATCGGCGTGCATGTTCGGAGCTTTTCTTCGCTGCTCGTGCGCGTTCCGTAATGCATGTCCGTCTAGTGGAGCCCGGAGAATTAATTTAGGTGTCGGTGATAGGGAGACAGGAGCGCGCGCTCTGTGCGCTACTCACGAGGCAGAACCGTCCCACCTTGGCCCGCACCGCAAATTCCTCAGGTGCCTCCTGAGCGTGCACGACAAAACTTTGTGCCAAGATGCAACTGATGCAAAATCACCACAGTGACTCAGGAATTTAACTGTGCGGATTTCCTTTTTTTTCTTCACCCTGATTGATTCAAACAAGTCAGAAATATAACACATACAGGGATTTTTTATTTCTTGGGAAAGGGAAAGTCACCCCAGATTCCCGCAGCTGCTGCACAAGTGTCAGCTGAGCGCAGCAGCACACAGAATGACTGTAGTGCAGCTCAACAGCTATGGTTGCAAGGCAGCCTAAGCTAATTATATTATTGGTGACAGAGCCAGATGAGATGTCTAGTTTCCTGGCAGGACTGACTGTCAATGCAATATGACTCTCTCTCTCTCTCTCTCTCTCTCACGCACTCACGTTTTGGAAATACTCTGCACGAGGAACTGATTTAGTGCAGTAGCACTTTGACCAAGAACTTGGAAGTACAGGAGAGTTGTTTTTCCTCCCAGTACATGATGTTACTTTGACTTCATCTGGCTTTTATGCCCATCTCTTTAGTCAGCATATACAAGACAGGTGCCAGTGTACTGTTATTTTGAGCAGAATGAAGCTTCACGGGGCAGCTTAGACCGCTAAGTACTCATAGAGCATATCCATATGAAGGTTTTCAAAAAGAAAAGATTCTTATCACAATGTATACACAAGCAGTATTCTCATATGAAAGGTTGAGGACAACGTATTCTGAGAGTTATTTTGGTGCAGACTACTTTATTCTTGGCTTTCCCCCAATGCACGCTGTCAAACAGCATGAAGGACGAGTGTAAGTTTGCACTTAAACAAGAACATGAGTAAAATCTCCAAGGTAAAATGTGTGTGTTGTACAGTAGTAAGGGTTTATCTGCAGCCTTCACCTCAGAAACCTACACCACATGCCTCCACGTGACTCTGCGGTGACCTCGGTGTTGTGACCTTTTCAAAGTTTCTCTAAGTCAAGTTGGAATTTGTAATTGGCCTGTGTTTAGGGGCTGGCAAGTGTCTCCTTCCATCAGCCTTCAAACTCTATTCAGATGCAATCTGCAGGATCCAGAGGGTGATGGAGGCTTGGTGAAAGCCTCTGTGAGACTGATCACTGCTGAGCGGTGGAATACTAAATCTCTTCTCTGAATACAAAATCACACTTCAGACACTCCGGGATTCTCCCTGGAATTCCCTCCCTCCTTTTTCGCCTCCAACCACCGGCCTCCACTCAGCTTCTAACAGAGACCACCTCAGTTGGTTTCGTAAATCTTTCATGGAGCTCTCTTCGCTCTGCGCGTCTTGTCAGTGGGATAGACGGGTGTCAGAGTGTGCGTGGGTGGAGATGTTGTCTTCATCTACGTAGAGCCATGCTGTGCTGTGCTCTGCCACGTGGCTGCCCAACACCCTGCTGCATGTGGGGGTAGCTCAAGCAGCTGTGAAGTTAACTGAAGACTAACAAGGAGTTTGAGTACCGAAGTACAACTGCATGTGAATGCATGTTCATGCCTTAAAGGGTGTGTGCTTGACCACGTATGTCCGTGCACATGCTCAAATGTGAATGTGTGTGTGTGTGTGTGTGTGTGTGTGTGTGTGTGTGTGTGTGTGTGCATACAGACAGGTCACGTTTCATTCCTTTGTGTGTGCACATTCTTGAGTTTAACATCGACAGAGGCACATCAAATTCTTATGATTAAGAAATCCAATCCAGACCTCCACTGCCTGTGATGAGTCCGAGCGGCAAACTTTGTAACTATTTAATTTGCAGGGCCCCCACTGAGGCTGAGAGGATGGGCTGAATGACAAAGGGCCTCTGAGAGCACTTGATTCTGAACTCAGGCTGCAATGTGGAAAAAACACTTCTTAAAAAACATTACAATATGTTTCACCAAATAGGCCCTACTTCAAAAGTGCAGCAATAACGTTCTTCCACAAAATACTAACACAATGAGATTTCTGATAAATAATCATAAGTAATGTGGATATAATGACTAAGTGAACTGGTAAGTTAAAAAAACGTACTTCACTTTACTGAAATGTAGCCTTTAAAACCAGTAAAACTCAACACTTATCATGAAATAAAGATATCCCAAATCAAGACATTATATTGTGTCATATTACAATAACAATATACTGTATATTGTAAATATTGCAAAACCCTACTAATATCAGACATGGTTTTCATTTACATAGTTTTTCTAGTAAATTCATTTGCAAGCAAAACCCTTATTTAACAAATTGGTAACTTTCTCCTGTCGTAACCCCACTGTTAGGAGGCTGTTAGCACCAGCTTCATTTCAGTCTGACATTATAACATCTTCCAGACGAAATAAGTCATACACAGAAATAAAATATTCATAAATACTGACATATTTATTCCAAAGCATATGCTAAACTCTCTCGACAACATTGTCTGTAATCTCAAATCATTATAACATTATTCTGCTTCATCCTTACCCAGTGAAACGTTCTACCATCACAGCTGGAAAGAGATTTTACTACTTCAAGTAATATATTTGGAAATGCAGGATCTCTACTCACTGGCTCTAATAAAAGTGCACCTTGCTGGGCAAACAAACTTGGCACTCAGATCTTTTCATTAAAGCATTTTACAAATCTTAAAGCGTTTAATACTCTTAGTTATATTCATCCACAAAAAGGCCACAGAGGGCCAAGTTAGAGCCAAGGCTATAATTATTAGAAGTTCCATTATTAGTTAAATGCTTAACATACATGTACTTCTTTTTTATCTGACGGTGATAAAAACATTTTGTTAAACACTCCATTTGAAAATCTTATTCAAGTTTTAGACTGGGATATATATTGTCACAGCTTAAAAAATAAGTCTTGAATAGGCAGGATTGTGCAGCCCTTTCTATCTGAGTTATCTTTTGTCAATCAATCACTGTCAATCAGTAAATTCTCCTGAAACAACTGGAATCTTTTGGATTTGATGAAAAATGTTGTAATCGCTTTGCAAGTGAAATCAGTGGTATAACAGAAGCTGTTGTGGCTGATGGCTACCAGTTAAGGTTGCACAATATTGGGATAAAACTCACATTGTGATATCTTGGTTTTTCTGTGATATATATTATGATATTAGAAAGACAGGAATTTTCACGAGACAACTTGAGTAACTCTGAAGAAGATTTTCTAGTTAGGTCACAGTAGTCGAAAGTCTGAAAACCTTACTTGACATTGCATGTCCTGCGATGTGACCTTTGCGCATGGGCACGTCACAATGTCGATACATAAACAGTATACTGTTCAGCCTGACTACCAGTTCAGTTTTATGTTTTAATTAAGGTGTGCCACAGGGTTCTATTCTAGGACCACTTTTATTAACAATTTAATACGTTTATTATTTGAAAAGTTAGAGAGGTGTTGTGCAGTTTCTATGATCCGAAGGCTTGCATTTTGATTTCTGTACTGTACGGCAAACTTTGATTCACCTTAAGTTGTTCCAGTGAAATGAATAGTATTACTCTTGATGGAAAAAACAACTGACATTGGTTTCTGGCTCAACACAAACATAGTCTGACACTTGCTGCAAGTTATTGATGATATTTATAGTGTCCTAAAAGTATATTAGAATTTGTAATATAGCATCAAATGCTTCTCTGTGAAGTAAATCCCAGAATATAATACAGGCAGAATGGAAACACCTACATGTACTCAGAATTGTTTTTTGAGTAGTGGACCTAAACTCTATTTTTAAAGCTACAACGGAATAGTTTAATATTAACTTGTTATAGCTAACAACCAAACACAGCATGCAGTAATTTGCAGCAGAATAATGCTACTGCATTTATATTCATTGATATCCCATTAAATCTCACATAGTACTACTGTATCAATCAATAAAAAAAATAATAATAATTAACAAAATAGGTTTACCAAACCTGATAAAATAGCAATGCCATCAGACTTAGTAAGAGAGTGATCGGAGCTGATGGTAGGAGTTCACTTTCCCAGAATCTATACGGCTGTTTGTGTGAGATACAAAATGGTACACTATATTATATATTATTATGTATTTAATGTTCATGCTATGAAGACATTGTACTTGGGTCAATCAAAAGGTAGTGCATAATACAGTCAAATGCTTCATGTGTGGGCAATATCCCTGAATGGCTGTTACAACATTTTGGCACGAGCTACAACAGAGAGATGAAATAGAAAAAAAAAATTCCATCTCATCTATTCAGCTAAACATATAACAATGCACCCATTAACTTGTTATGCAGTGTATTTATTTACAGTAATCCAGTGTGGCTAAAAAGGGTAAACCGGCTGGCTTTCATTTCAAGCTGTAGGCCAGAAACAGAGCTGCAACCTGTCCACTTGTAATTATAAGACTGGCAGGTTGCCCTGTGCTGTTGGGCCATCATCTTGTCACTTATCCAACCAAAATACTGTGCAATCATGCATTTCGAAATTACTCAGGGCTGTCCAGGACCCCAGGAAGACTACACTCACATCCATGTGGTACTAAAGGGGATCTTAAAAAAACATAAACATGTTGTCCGCGCTTGTTTTTTTGCTGTTTTGATTTCATACAAAGTTTGCTCTGCTGAGAAACAATCAACAACAAACTGAGATTTAAAAATAACAAATTAAATGGTAAAGATGCTTGTTGAATGATAGAAAATCTGACTACATACACGAACAGCTTGCAACAGTTACCATCATCAGCAATGAAAAACATATTTTCTAAGAGGTAATACAATAGTCCTTTATTACCTTCTTTCGGTAACTAGACCAAGACCAAGTGTGTCTTACTCTGGGACAAAGCTCCATCATAGCAAACAATGAAGTTGTATTGTTGTGTCAGGGTGGTTTCAACCACTGCATCCATAAAGTATGGGATTTTGAAGTGCAGATGACAGACTTATTGCAGCATGCTGTTACATAGTGTTTCCTTGTGGGCCAACACTTTCATTATTTACTTGGCTGAAAGACAAGCTATCTATTCTTTGAGGTGGTATTCTAATAAAGATTAGCCTGCGAAAGGCTTGTTTGTATAATTTACCAAAAGGGATTTAGGACAGCATTTGGCAAGGGAATGGAACAAGATATTACTGTAAATCAGCAATCGACCTTTTAGCCACTGGATCTAAGGGAATTGGACACATCACATGGACAGCATATTCTATCAAAGGAAGTGACAAAACAAACACCCACTTTGAATATTCTCTGTTGTTGCAGTATCCTTCTTTTGAAACAGCATATGAACTTTTATGACGGTAATGCTGCACATAGTCAGTATTTAATATTCAATTGTGAACAAACCCATGGAAAGAGTGAAACCAGCAATGCATTTATCATACAAATAGCTGTTTATTGCTGTCCAAACACTGTCTAAAACACATAATAAATTAGCCACAAGTTGTTCCCATTTATCCCACCACAGTTTCACAAAACAACATGCACTTCAACATTCCTGGTTGCACCCGAGACACCAAGGCAATTTGGTGTCTCAGATGGAGCTAAGGCTATTGCCTTAGCTGTATCTGAGACAGATGTGTCTTGGGCCATGTAGTTGAGGTACTCATCGTTAATGAACATTACAGTGTCCTCTGCAGTTATCCACCAGTCCAAACACAAGTTATCAAGGTACAACAGATAATGTTACTGCAGAAGTTAATATCAGTCTAATGTTAGCTGAGAAAAACTCTGTTATCATGATTAATATCTGTACAACTAATGTGATTATTATTAAATTGTTTACTAGAATCCAAAACTGTTTACAATAGCACTTCATTGACTCAACCCCTAATTTTGAATCTCCGGGATCCGCCCACCACAGTTTAACAAAATCTTGTGGGAAACAGTAACTGGGTGACACGGTCTTGTATTACAATAAACATGGGCAGTATTTTCAGTAAAACCTCTGTAACCCATCCTGTTTCTGGAAAAAATCACCACCACATCAAATGTGACATAATTCAATCGCTCAAATTAGTCGAAAAATGTTGTTTATTCCAGTTTGACTAACTTTGCTTGAAGTTAAAGGTCTGTTAAGTGAAAAGGTCCAAGCCAAAGGGAGTTACGCTCTTCGACAGAAAACACTGCTCCTGCACTGCCTGAAACAGCTAGATTGTAGTCAAGCCTTTACTTACATAACTTATGTGCGTCACTATGTAACAGACGTTATATAAATATATATTTTTATGTATTTATTATAAAATATATGCAGCTGTACCACAGCCATGCTTACCACTCTGATACTACTCTGATTGGCTACATCCTGCCTGTTTAGTAACGCACATGTGCAACTCTCATCAAAGATTGAACAGAGGCGCGATGTCTCACTCCATAGCTAAAACGGAGTGTTCAAGATACAGTGTGAAAAGGGATGCTGCAGCAATGCACCATATGAGAAAAATTATGTTTTATGAAAATTCAAGTATGTAAACCTACTCTACTAGGACCCCCAAATAAAAGTATGAACCTAAAAATTTGTATAATATGACCTCTTTAAAACTTACTGGCCCAGTTATTTTAGGAAAATGCTAAAACTCTTCTTTTTTTTTTAAATAAACCTATATATCTTTTAAGAATGTATGACATTTAGAGGGAATGGATGTACTTGGGCCTGAGTGCCACAGTGTGAGAACAAAACCTGTATGGAGAGACAAACCCAATTTTGGTTTTGGTCATTTCAGAGGTTTTTTTTCGGGCGATGAACCAAAACAATATAGAGTTCTGCAAGCCTTATCCTTTAAAGTGCTGACAGATCCTAAAACCAGCCCAACCACCATTTGACATAACAGATGATTTGTTGAATATATTTTTGATTTAATTTTACTATGAGCGTAAGCATGCTACTCTGTATGGCTTTGGTTTTCATCAGCATTCACCAACAGATCTTCCCTACGTGACTAGTATCCAGAGCAGCAGTAAGAATCCTGATCTTTTTTTCACACGGTGCCTGATGATCATTGCGCTGGGTGTAGCAAACAGCAGTGGATAAGCTCTTTATCAATAGTCGCCTATGTAACACTTTTGTCATAAGGAATGTTGGCCTCTCACCCCATTCCACGTGAATTTCCTCTTTGTTATCACCAGACACAAGGAAACCACAAGGTATATGCATTACATTTCACACAGACAAGAAAACTTGTTCAGAATATGAGCATTGTATCTAAGAATTTACGGTGGTATATTTGACCCTGACTTAAATTTTAAAAACATAAAATGGTTTTGGGGATCTTTACATGAACTTAAGACATGTTCAGACATTAGCAACTCTGTAATTAAGCACAGCAGTGTTTTAAAGTAAAGCTAAAGTCAGCATGCTTAGATAATGACAATAACCATGGGTACCTGTTCCAAATCATATGAAAATGTATTCAATACTTCCAGAGACATTTCACTCAAAACCATAAAAAGCACTAGAGGAAAAGTCAGGAGATCATCAAAGGTTTGTTTCATTTTGGACCAAAGTGGTGGGCCGACGCTTCTGTCCAAAGCCAAGCCGCAAGCATAGCTGGGAGGCCACAGCCGTATTATGTTTTAGTAATGGTGACAGACTTGTACATTGTTGAATCTGATCTTGACTTGATCCCTGTAAATCCTCATTAACCTTCCTGAAAACTCAGCTTGCAACTGTGCAAGATTCTGTTTGCAGGCTTAAACAAGACAAATTTATCCACCACATCACCTCAGGAGGTCTCATGCTCGCCAGTTTTGTTGATTGTTTTTTTTTTTTTTAGAGAACTGGTGACAAAACAAAGTTATACTGGCGCCTTGGAAACTGTGTTTTCCATTTATTTTTTCTTCCGCCAGCAAATTCCTGCTTTAAGAGCTAACCTTAGAAAACCTATTTTTACAAGAATTCCAACTGGGAGTCTATTAAATCTTACTCTTCTGTCACTTTAATCAATTACTTTCATCTTCTCCCTTGATAATATGATATACATTTTTATATTAATCCTAAAAAGAATGTGATACATGATCGCATAATTGCAAAATAAACAAAAAACATTTAATTATCACTCGCAAATACAGTGGGGACCAAAGGTCTGGGACCATTAGTCAAGATATAGTATTTCTATTTTGCATTTATTTTGTCTGTAATTCATTCTTCTCCTTAAAAAGGATAATATCAGTTTAACAATTTGAGTGAAAATTGAATCTTTACTGCCTGGGATTCCGCAGGTTTGTGCTAAACCTGCTGACTCATGTCATGCGAGCATGATTTGACAGTGTTCCACAAAGCTTCTTTTGATGTCACAGAATAATTGGCTTTCTCAGTCTTCAAGTGGCCCCATAAATGTTCAGGTCAGGTGACTGATGAGGAAAGTCTCTCACATTCAAGACTCCCTTGGTCTACCTTCCTCTCTCCTGTTCGAGTTACTTGTACTCCCCCCTTCGAAACCTTGTGTCTACAGTGTACAGCTAACTTTTAAGTATATTGCATGTTGAAGTCCATTAGTAGTTATTAAACTGTACTCTCACCAGCAGATGGTGCTATGACCTCAATCAACGACAAAGGCTTGCATCGCTGCTCCTTTACGACAGTGGTTGTCAGGTCAAAAGCCTGCACTTCTGAAATGTTAACTACTTTAGAGCAAACACAAATATGTATGGCTGGTAGACAATTAATTGTTCACACTTTTCCAGATGGGCATTATAAGCCTGGGATGATGAAAAAAAATGCCTCACCTGGTGC
Source organism: Spondyliosoma cantharus (assembly GCA_900302685.1). Taxonomy (NCBI): domain Eukaryota; kingdom Metazoa; phylum Chordata; class Actinopteri; order Spariformes; family Sparidae; genus Spondyliosoma; species Spondyliosoma cantharus. Next base: position 62,506 of record OMLP01013058.1, on the reverse strand, counting down.
AAAAAACTAGGAAAACCACTAGATCGTCATCAACAGTGACAGTAAACATCCGCTCCTTACTGGTCAATGGATAAGAAGAGAAATAATTAGTTCACTGTTCTTGACCATAGTAAGCATTATTTAACATTTCAACGTATCTTACTTGCCTAAAAATATGTCCAGATAATATACATCCAGCCTCCAAGCTGCAGATTGCTCTAGATACCTTAAGAAATTTAGCACACAGTGTTCTCCCTTCACTGTCCTTGATACTCCAATAGAGATGCAGGCTGGGTAAACAAGGTCACCCAGTAGCAGGACAAGTCATTTTGCAACAGCTCTCTATAAATTGATGCTGTTTATCTCCAGTATCTAATTCCGTAAATCATTATAAAATCGCAGAATAAATGACATGATTTTCACTCCATCCATTTATATGACTTATGACTTAGACTTTTGATCATCATTGATTCTCTGATTATTAGTTTCACCATCGATTTCCCCAATGACGAAAAACAAGCACTCTACTTACAACCACACACTTTTGCAAGTTTGTTAGGATAAAATGTACTTCCTGATCAACAAGATTACAGAAATGTAAAAGGAAGTACTGTTATCGTTATCTGTCGGAGTCCAATGTTCACAGTATCAGGGACTCCTACATATCCTCCCTTATTTCCCCAGATTATCCAGACCTCCTGCTCTGCAGCCTCCCTCTCTTTAGAACAACAGTCAAGGTCCCTAAGTTTGCATGGCATGTTGCTTTGCTGACACCTAGAGGTGAAAGGTCAGAGGTGTCAGTCAAACCCAAACTATTGCTTATCTGAATCACAGTTGGCTCAGTGACACACAGACTGCTCATCGTTAATGACTAAAACATGTCGTGTGACATGATTCAGCTTTAAAAGTTCACTTGCCTTGTACTCAGTAGCTGGACTTCCACATTCTGGTTCTCTGTCTGAGTTGAGGCGATGGAAAAAACAGTCATGATACTGGACAGCTGAGACTAATGAGATCAGACACACCTACTTGTGTAGTTATTGATGCCATAGTCACTCCTTAGCTTGTTAGTTTTTCTGCTATTGTCGGCTTATTTTCATTTTCTTTAAATTATATATTTTACAGATTTGACTCTGGTGGTAGAGGGCTGTACTGTATATTGTATATATGGTACAATAATGTAACTATGCAATTTGACAGATCTAAGATTTCCAGCCTGTGCAAGTACACTTAAATGTGCTATAGCAATGCCCCACGGCCATCAAGGGCTTGTTTGAGTCGACTAGCTCATACAAGCCACAGCAGGGGAATGCCAGTGATTTAGAGAATCACTCTCTTGAGACAAGTTGCCATCTGTCCCTGCTGGCAGCACATGGAAAGAAAAACTGGACACATTCAACCCAGAACACACTTTACAACCTTTCCTGCTCTCTGTTCTTTAAATGGGACCATAATTCAAAAAAATGAACATTATGCATTATTGAAGAGGACTTGAAACTAATGAATGACTATTTACATACAGTGAAACTTCTTTTTGAAGCCAGTGCTGGTAGTGAGAAAGAATTTCAGACCCAGACATGGCATCCATTTTTTACACAGTCTATGACTCCTCTTCAGACTGTGCGGTTGCTTTCACAGTCCTTGATCTCTAAAGCAGTGGGCTCCTCGAAGCTCAAGGCTCAGGAGGTTAAGCATCTCCAATATTTTAAGCCAAAACATGATGCAACTTCCATACAGGTCTTACTGACGCCACTGAGACTGCTCTGATGAGAAAAGTCGTTCTGCTCTCAAACTCGCAGGTTGTTTTTCTTCTTTTCCTTTTATTAACCTACAACACAAGTCCTGTAGTAGGTTGGGTGTGATATATTATTCAGTTCCCATCATCTGAAATGGCCCCCACACTGATAATAAGTCAAGAAAATTGAGGCTTTGTCCTTTTCACATGAGGGTGGAAACATGGAAGCTTGCCTTTGCTGTTCATTGCCGTCTTTTGTGTCACTTCCTGATTGAACAATGCAGCACTGTGACTTGTGGCCTCATCAACTGAAAACCAGATACCATTTAAATGTTCAGTAAAAAAATAAGGTCAGACTCGCCTGATCCTGCTTTAGTCTGTGACTTTTTAAATTTAGAGGATTCTGGTTGAGTGATAATAAGACTTGTAAAGGACTCAGATTTGTTCCTGTGATGGATAAATTGGCCCGCACTGAGGACAGAAAGAAACTGGAAGACCTACTGGGTCTGACTGAGATCACTGAGCCACATGTTTGATGGAGCTTTGGCATCATCTGAGACACTGAGCTCATTACATCGACTGTGGGAGGATGATTGAATTCACAGGTCCCTCATACACGGACAATATTTTAGCAGTGTAACTTATGATTTTTTTAGTAAGTCAGCACTAAATTAACATTACAACTTTTTTTCTATGAGCTGTATAAAAGTTCTAATCATGCTGATGGGAACTTTGGTCAATTATTATTCAACTATTTCTGTTATCTTAAATGTATAAGTCACAATATTTTGAGATATACAGTAAACCTCACAGATAACATCATGTTTCCAGCTCACTGTCATCTAAATAATTCATTTTGTTTTTTACAACTAGATGCGACTGATAGAATTTCAGCAAAAATGGAAAAGATGGTTGTTCTAAGTAGGTCACTCAAGAACCCATCCATTGGAAAAACAATAATCATAAATTCCCAGAATGTTGAATAACATACAAATATTTCAGCTGCCTGATAGACAGACTTGCCCAGTACTATTTCGTTGTTATTGTGTCAAAGCAATCGTCATAAAATGTGGAATTGCTTTTGTATGCTTATGAGAGCTGTATATCTACTCATGATTCTTAAGGCAGGGCTCTACGCTGACATTTTTCCCAACGAGCACATGTGCTCCTAAAGTAAAATATCTGGGAGCATAAAGATATATATGGGAGCACAAAAAATATTTATTTATCGATTTATCGAACACTTCACACTTAAATAGGCAGCACAAACAAAATGATTTACAGTGTTTGATTTCATTTTTTTCATTTCAGGCAGCACAAAACAATTTCTTAAATTTACAGTGATTTCATTTTTTTAATTTCGTTTTGTATCCAATGTGTACTAAACACAAAGGATGTCAGTTGTCCAAGTGCTTTTGTATGTTGGCCACCTTGGATGTTTAGAACTCAGCCAGCTTTCCACTGCAGGGGTAGGATCAAACTCCTCAATGGAGGGGCCCTCCAGGCTGATCCTTATTAAGTCTTCTGTAGTGGAGACTCCGAGGGAACTTCTTGTGAAGTTTTTTATCCGGTTCTGGGCAGAAAACCCCCTTTCACACTGGGCAGCTAAGATGGGCAGCACCAGCATCATCTGCACCAACTCCAGGATGTTCTATGGAAAAACAACATCTTTCAATTTCATGTAAACTCTCACCACCAACATACTAAAACCAAACAGAGGATACTAAACATAATCACTTGGTGCAGCAGTAAGAGAATAAAATATTCTATACTCTCTCTATAACTTTACATTCTTTATAAAGAAGAATTATGAATTGCATAATAAAATATAAAATCTAGAAAAAACTTACCAATGGCATGGGAGTGATTCAGAGGCTGTTGTCCGACCAGGAGAGTGACTGGCTTCCCATTCTCCAACAGACGCACATAAACAATTTCACACTCAGTGTTGGATATGTCGGTGTCTCCATCAATCAGCACGGCCAAATAGTTTGCTGCCTTGAGCTTCAACGACAGGCTGTGTTTCATGAGGTCGGCGATCTCACCAATCATTTTGGCGCATCTCACGCCGTTGTCATACGTCAGATTGATATCGACTCTATTTTTTGTGGAGTCTGATCAGCGGTCGAAATTTCACAAAAGGCTTCCTTGGCGATGAAGTAAGCAATGTTCATCTTTATCTTTAACTGTCCTTTTATCCTAATTTCCCAGAATGACCTGCCTCCTCAAGGCTGCCGACACCATCCCCGATTTCTTCTCATTATTTATCAAAAAAATGTCTCTACATTAAATGTGCCGCCACGATTTGTTGTGTTTTGTGAGGCTGTCCTTCTTTATGTGCGGGTTTCCCGACACAAACAATGAGTTGCCCGCCAGCTTCTGGCCCCTGCAGTATTTGCAGAACATCACTTGGTTCTCATATTGAAGCAAGAGGAAAGTTTTGAGCCAGTTTATGTTGAATTTGTAGGTTCTTCCTCCAGTCGGTGGGGTAGCAAGGACAGGGTCTTCGGTAGTCATCATGGCGTCAACATCAAGGCTAGCGCTAGCCTCCACAACTTCCGCCGCATCACTTGCGACTTTCCACTTTTTCAGTTCCTCCTCTTTCTCTCTTGACTAATCTCCCGATTCCTCCTTCTCATTGTGCTCCTCTCACTTCCGTTTAAAAAAATACTCAATTGATTTCATCCTGCTTTCACACTCTCTTTCTTCTTCTATTTCTTCTTCCAGTTACTGGCAGTTCACTCTCTTAATTTTCCCTCCGTTGACCTGTCACCCCTGGCGTGACACTGGTTGCGTCATATCAGAAAACTACTGTGATTGGTGCGTTGCGGCCAGTGGATTATAGTTTTTGAACGATCGCAGATAAAATAGGTTGTGAAGGTGATACTGATACAACTTGATGATATCAGCTTTGAAAGCATGCGGTTACTGGTTACTTGTCTTCTACGTCCTCACAATACAGTTCCACTTATCACAACAGAATCCTGCCATCCTCATGCACATGCACTGCATAAATAATGTATTGGATTGAATTCCTGAAATCCATTCTACGCTTTGTGATACAGGAAGGATGAGTCGAATAACGTCTGTCATTAAAGCCTACAATTTATGTTGGTCAGGAAGTGCACATCTTTCTTGTTATTCCATTAGCAAATAAATGATATATAGCAATCTATTTCCTGCCAAACATTTCTTAACTTAATATGCACGCTGTGGTACTATTTTAATTTTTGAGATTTACTTCAATAAGTATCGTAAATTATCATACATGTCTCTCAAATTCTGACACATTTCAGACATGGCCTTAATTTTATGCAACTGAGAAAGTGATAACTGTTTTTCATTAATGACATTCATCTTCAGTGAATTAACTCACACATGTGTCTTCAATGTGGTGCTTTTATGTGTATGTGCAGTTGAAAGAGAGAAGGACATACAGGATTGCCAGCCAGATCTTGATGTTCCCTAATGACTCAAATGGAATGCAATGTTTTTATTGGGGCCAGTAGGGCCCAAAGGTTCACCAGGCATGGAAATAAATCGTTATTAAAAAAAGAAAAGGTAGCGTGGGATGCTTTTGTTTTTTCAAGGCCCTGGGTCACCCAGCCCATGTTCTGGAGCATTAGATCAAAAACATATGCTGTCATGTTTTCTTCATGTTTGTTCAATGAGGCCTATAGCTGTAACCTCCAGATCAGTGGGGGTTTCAGCAACTAGACATGACAGGAAGTTCGAAGCACGGCGCAGGGCTCGGTGCTTCTGTACATAGGAATCACTCAGGCCTAACAAGAAGAAGCAGGCAATGTGCACCACTGAGTCCTGCAACACCAGCCAGATCACAAGCTTGTGACATCTTCCTTGCTCTACTTTCCAAATATGTGACCTATTTCTTTAAACTCACACTGACAGCACAAAGGTAAAACATGTACTCCTCATGCTTTTAGATATCGGTGCAATCTATCTATCATTCTGTCTTGCCTCAAGATAATAAAACTAGATGATACTATTAAGTAATGCTACATGACAACTGCTCACTTATCATGAAAATGTAATTTTACAGCGAAACTTGAGATTTGAACATCACAGTGATATTTTTGTCAGTAGATTTACCACTGAATGTCTCTTGGAGTATGTGTTTTGCTCATCCTTGCACAACTACACCAAAGCTACAAAACTAGCACACAACATAGGCACGCTATGTATTCAACTTTGTGACCAAGAGGCAAGCGACCTGGTGCACCGGACCAGTTGCAAGCATTCAATCCACAGTTAAGGGCAGGGTGTGCAAAAATGTCCATGGCACCATGGTAACCTAATCACTGCAATCAGAGGGATAAACAAAGCAGTAAACACACAAGTTTACAAGTCTCTAGAATGACACCATGTATTCCGGGCAAGTTTACACATACCAGAATGAGGTCAGACATTCACATGCACTAACATGCTTCTGCACACAACTGCATATCAGCCAGTGGCCACATACATAAAAGACACACACAAATATAACAGGCCTTTTCACACATCTCCAACGTCAGCATCAAAACAATTTAAGTGAGGAGATTGGGGGAAAAACAACAGTCAGAAACCAAGATAAAGTAAAGTAGTGGAATGGAAAATATCCAAGAGTTGCTGATCTGTTTTCTTCTTGCAGTTGATCAGAAACTGACTCACAAGTTCCAGGCAGCAGTAAAGGAGAGGTGTATGAAAAAAGACAAGCTGAACAGAGGGGGAAAATAATAAATGGTTTACTATGAGAGCAGCTCCAGGAGTCCTGTCTATGCACTCCTTCATGGTATCCTGCTGTGTAGGTTGAGCGTTATAGGCCAGAGTAGAATTTATGAGCTGAATCTAAAGAAAACGTGCACAGGTCAGCGTGAATGTGCCAAAAATACATGAAGAGCAGAGGGTGAATTACAGCGTTGGTCTTAAATGGGTGCATATGTTGAACATTGAATGTTGAACATTGAATATTGAACATGAGTTATAACTCCGCCCCCTGTTGTTTATCCAGAATCACAGGTGAAATGTGCGCATGCACAACACAGATGAATCTGAGTCGAGATGTATTATGTTTGTCATCATCACACTAACTGTGACAAATGAAGCAAATATGTCTCACAACATCATTTATAATGTGTGACAGATCAAGCTTTGTATATAGCCTTGTACTATCTAACAATGCATTTAACAAGCCTGAATTATCTAGGTTTGACAGATATTTGGCTCTTCTGACCCGATGGCCCTTAAGGATGCTCCAGAACGAAGGCCAGTCAGTGTGAAATGGCTGGGCAGCATTCAATACCAGTAACCAATATATCAGAGTTACACAAGTTTTTCATCATGCTCAATAACCGTGATGCAGGGTTTCTCATAGCCAGGTCACAGTTCAAATGTAAGATTCATGCCTCTGCAGAGAGCTTTTCTTCTCTGATTACAGTAGTTCTGGTTCAGCTGTTGAGCTGACGATGCATTCTATAGAGTTGTGCAATGTTTCCTAAACATTAAAAGGCTGACAGTAATGAGAAATGATCGTGTACAGTTTCTTCTCAGTTCATCTTTCCAATGTGAAAAGAGTATAAATTCTACAAACTCACAAAAAGTGACAAACCTTGGGCACTTACAATTGCGATATAAAACGCTGACTATGTATCTCAGGTTTACAAGTATAAATAACACAGGCCTTACACCTCGGAGGACAAATTGTTGGTTTAGCAACGCATACCAGGAAAAAAAAGTATTGTTTACATCTGTGTTGTTCAAAGGAGCGAGCTGAATACATGAGAGACAACATAATGGCCTCAGTAGAGATATTATCACAAGCTGACAAACTGCAGTATTATCAGTAAAGACAGCCGGCAGTAATAAACCTTTTGACTGATAAAAGTGGAACTGATTAAAAACAGCTATGGGAGTTACAGATATTATAAATGTTTATCACAGCTGCACAAAATATATTTCAGATCAGTGCATTTCCAGTTAACCATCAGCTTTTAATCTCATGAGTAAACACAGCGTTGCAACATCATCGGCAGATTGTGCCAGTCTCTGCCAGAATTTAATCAACGTTTTCCATTTTTTTCTCCATTGCTTTAACAGTACTGTTTGTTTTAATCAATGTAAGCACGTATAAAAGGCAAACAAACACATGCCAGGACAGATGAATACACGTATGTCCACGCATACTGTGTACACACATGTGCAAACTGTAGTTAATGACTGACTGCTGCTTCCAGGCCACGCTGCAGACTCAGTGTCAGAGTCAGGAAGGGTTGGGTTAGGGGTATTAGAAACATGACATAGTTCAGCAGAGTTTAGTAGAGCAGTCTCCAACTTTTTTCAGCCCCACACTGTGCAGCAAAAGCCTGTTGAATCCTGGACAACAAAAAGATGTGGACAACTGAAGCCAATGATGAATTCAAACAGAGCCAAACAGAGTTTTGCCAAGGCCGTATAGAACATGAGAGGAGAGGGAACCGAGTGCGAAATAAATTACTTTTGTCGTTCTCACTCGAGTTTTTTCTAACTTCTGTTCTTGTGTATATTTATAAGGCCAAAATCCAAACATCTGGTTTTGTTTTGTCATAGTCTTGAAGACTAAAATACTTACCGGCCCTCAACCTCTCACATTACAGTCATTACAAAGAGCACATCCTGCTGATCTCAGAGCTGGAAAACAAAGATCCATCATAAACTCATCAAGCAGTCCGCTCAGAATCTCAAGCATTTGCTTGCTATCAGGAGCTTCCTCCACGTAGCCAGAACTCTTTTCACTATCACTGTGATTTACATGCTGGCTAACACAGATGATGGTCAGTGACATGCCCATAAATCAGCGATGACTAGGTCAATTCCAAACCGCCATGGGGATTTTGAGGGATTTTTTGTGGTAAAAATATCACTAAATACCAAACTCTTAACTATGGCTCAGAAAAGCCTTCAGTAAGACATAAGCTATAAAAGTGTGGCATGATCAAGTACCTAGGCCCAATCCCACAAATCCCTGATATATGAGGCCATGAGAAAAAATATGATTCTGACAATAAATAAAAAATGAAAAAAGGCAAGTCATATTGTAAGCCTGCAATGATGTCTTTAGTAATGACGGAAATGTGTAAAGAAGCCTGGAGATACTGGCAGATCAACTGAGCAAAGAAAGCTCGTTTGGAAATGAACTTGTTGTGACGTATCCAAAATACAAATAGACTGTGCAGCCCCTCAAGCGACGGGATGTGTTCGACGCTTCAAAGCCTGCTTCGCTTAGACGTTTCTGGCCGACAGTCAGGGGCTAAAGCACACACAGAAAAAGTGTGCATGTGCATGACGACATAGCACTTCCATATCTATCCACACATGTGTTTAAAACATAAACATATGTGATCATCCATAAGCAAACACACAGGCATATATTCACATTCACAGGAGGAATATGAATGTGTTAACTGTTGTGGACTATTTCTGTCCGTGGATGTCGTGTTTCTTAAAACTCCAGGAGGTGTCACAGCACGTTCAGCCACAAACACATATAAGCTCTTGGTACTCAGGGTGGTAAGAAAATAATAAATGTTAATCTTAGACTTAAAGGTAAACAAAACTGATTGACAGTGGTTGTGACAAACAGACAACACTACACTGCAATATAAGTGGATTAATGCTACTCAGGCCATTAATATACATTAAATTTAAGAAAATACAGTAAATTATCCTTGATTTTCAAATGTCCATAACAAACCACGTTTTAAACAAGAACTGACGCACCTGGTCTCAGTTTGATGTAGTAGTGGAAGTTATTCAAACAAACAAGTGAGGCATTAAATAGACCCACTCACACACCAACTAAAAAGCCTTGACCACAAAGATCATCACACATGGTTCTGATCATAGCAGCTGAGAGCAGAGGCTTAAAGCTCTCTTACAAAAGGTCAGTGTCCCACAGACAGATAGCCACTGGGGAAAACTGTCCACGAGTTAGAGATGCTCACATATAATCATTGATTCTTCACTAAAGAGCTCACTTGCAACTGAGAATTACACGTAGGTCAAGTATTTCAACTGTAGAGTGATACATCTGTGAGGACAGCATGATAATTGAGCTGGGAATACATTTTTCAAATCTCGTCATTTGATTAGAAATCATTTCATGATCTTCTTTGCAATCACAAATTTGCGAACCGTGATATAAAAGTTATATATTTGATTTTGTTTGTCAAGAAATAATATGTGGCGTTTCTTTTTGAAGTGAGCAATAAGTAAAGAATTATCTTTTCTTGGTAGCGACCCCAGTTCTGCGCCTGAGGTACCTTTAATCAAAACGCTCGACTGAAAACTGCTCCACATGCCATATTCCAGGGACTTTGTTTAATGTTGGAGGACTTTTCATCTTATCATCAATCTTGGCACCCAGTCTATTAAACTACATCTAATAGTGTTGTACACAAAATGCCTTTGACTGAGCCAGATATATTCTGAGCTGCTGTACCCCCCGTGTCTCACACGACAGTCACTGTGCCATGACCCTAAAAGGCCAGAGGTCACACCAGAATCACCACAGACAGCTGCTGACATGTGTGACTAATGAAACTGATCAGACATGTCAAGAGAACTGGGCTACTTTTTATCAGTTTAGTTGGGAGTCTATGAAACCTGAGTCAGAGTATGTGTGCAGGAGTGAAGTCACAGAACTGAATTCCAGGAACTTGATTGCCCTAAAACTCATACACACTACTCTATAAACAGATGGACCGTATTCCATTTCATGACAAACACAAACATATACAGAATTTTTTTTTTCTCCATCAATTTAGGACTTCATACAATCCCTCTGGACAACAACATTCTGCAACTACATTACTGATTTGTGACACAAGGGTACGAAAATTACCACTTCCACTAAATCATGACATATCATTCTGCACTGCTTAAACCACAAATATGACACCAGTATTACCCATACTAGCCAAGTATACACACTTACTATGACTACAGCTCAGGTTACTTGATGTCAAAGAAGTCAAAAGAACAGAGGAACCAGTCATAGTGTGAGAAAAGTCAGAGACAGAAAAAAAACTTCTTCAGATAGTTAAAAAGGACGGACCCCCCACAAGCACACATTAAACGACACAATCAAAAAAAGCAGACAACAGATCACACGAAAACCGATTCTTGAATGTGATTCAACCAAAACAGAAATTGGCATCCATCAAAAACTGTTTAGCCTGCTAATTCATGCTGCAATTTAGGCAGAAAAGGCAAATAAACAGAGGGGAAAGTATGAGCTGGAACAGTCAGCTGAACTGTTGAGAAACCAGATTGTAACAGCCAGAGCTGATCCCGCCGGCCACTTCTCCTCCTGCATCTTTCATGGTATGAGGACCTTCAAAGTAGAGAAAAAAAACAACCTGGCTATCTGTCCAAAAACTGCTGGCCTGTGTGTCTGGAGTCAGTAAATCTCCCTCCCTGCATGTACTTTATATACAAAGTCACTCTGATGCTATCCAAACCATTAAAGAGCAACTCTCTGTTTGTGTACACACTGTTGGAGCCACCACACCTGCAAACTGATATTTAGACACACAAACTTCAGTGACGTCACAGTTTAGATCTCTTCCACAGTAATTAAACTGTGCCAGCTGATATACAAACACATTAGTCAATCACAAATACCTATGTGCCTAATTAGAAATATTGGGAAGTGTGAAGAGAAATACTGTAGCGCGAGAAACAAAAGATTATAAAATGTGCTGAATAATAAAGAAAGAATTCCACACATGAGGAAAAACATGTCAAGGATGTTGAGAGAGCGTCTCATGTAAGGGGATATTTTTTCCAAACCACACTACTCCTGTCAATCACCTCCCACAGAGGTGGGCCCCGAGTCACAACCGAGCAGCGAGTGTGAGGAGCCGCTGCCAATGCTGTATGTGTCTACAGATTCCTCAGAGCCTACCAGCTAGCTGTGAGTTTTAACAGCCGACCCAGCCCACACCGAGAGAGGAGAGAAGAAAGCGATATCAGTTTATCATGTCCCGCTGTCCACCAAGTCAGTGAGGGGATAAACTGTGCATGCAAACACTAGGGGTTTCCTTAAATCAAACAACATGCCGCAGAATGAAATGCATTCAAAGACCACCGGGGATCCTAATTTTACCCCCTGGAACATTTGAAGTGCTGCAGCTTGAAGAATAATACAACTGCCCTCGTAGTAGTCCGTCATCTGGAGCAAATTAAAGCCAAAGCGAAACAGCTTCGTTGGCAAGAAATCGCTGGACAAGAATCAACTTTGTGATCAACAGAATCACAAACAAACAAATCATTTTGTTCAAGCCACATATCCACACACATCCAAACACACTCTTGCTCTTCCCGCCCCCCTCTCCTCCTCAAACCGCTTGTCACTGCAATTTGCCATCTCTGAGAAGAGGTTTAACTCGGCTGTTATAATGATGACTATATATGATGACTCGGATCAGGACATAATTAACCATACAATGTGCTTTCCTAGAAGGAAAACTCTGCTCTGTTAGCGGACTAAATCCGTTTTGATTGGAGTTTAGAAATAGGCATGAAATGAAATCCTGCACAACTGAATTAACTTGTCTGGATCAAGATTATCTTGCAGACAGGAGAGAAGAGAATCACTAACACCAACTGTTATGATAGCTGGTAAGTGAATCAAGCTTGGGGAGAAGCCTCTGACCATATAGGATTAATAAACCTCCTTTATCATTGTTGGTAAATCAAGTGTAATTAATCAGCACATTTGAGGAATGTGTTACTCACACAGTGACTGCTGCACTGCAGTGACATGTCGGAGCAAAAAACCATGCTCAGAAGAGAAGAGAAGAGTTGTCCATGTGTGTTGTTGTGTCGTCCACATATGTTGGTGTGATGCTGTCCAGATGTTCAAGTAAACAAAACTGTTGACACAAGTGCTGGAACATGCCAACCTCCCCTGTGACCTGATATAACTGATGAGAGGGATCCCCACAATCCCTGCCTCCATGCAAAACACTAGTCCAAAATGAATTTATCTGATCTCTATCTGAATTTGAATATGTTACACTGAAGACATTAATAGTCTTCTGTGTTACTAAAGACACTGCGTCTAAATATCTCCCTTAGTCCAAAGTCTGTTTGTTGATGTTGATCGATGTGAATGAGGTTAAGTATCAGCTTTGTGAGAGGGGACATACAGTAGAATTTGGGAGGCCAAAACACACATTATATGCTTTAAAGACAGCTTGCGGCAGCTGTGGTTAGATGCTAGGTGCTATTTCACATGTTTTCAAGGGACGTGAACGTTTTTGGCGACAGTCGCAGTGTGTCAATCACAAACGGACGACATGCAAAGGTTAAGTTGGAGATTAGTTTACCTTCTAGTCATAAATATTTAATCTGCAAGCACTGGAAAATACTAATTTACAGGTACACTCACTGATAATCCCAAGGGAAGCTAATTTAGGGATTTGGGGAGCTATGAATTAAATCACTGTGACTTTTTGCTAACAACTTCTGGGTAGAGGAAGGCGAACATGGTGATTAAACCTGTCTGATGTTTCTGCTGTGCTTATTTTATGTACTGTGTTTTGTTAACAAGATAAATCAAATCAACCAATGGAGACATCTCACCGCCCGTCGGACATGGTACTTCTACTAGTTAGGTGTAACCTCAAGCTGTCATTTCATTTAGTCTGTGGCATCAAACATGCATGTTAGATAAATAAGGTATAGACACTATGAACTAGCATAATCTAAAAAAATCAAATTTAATTGTAAGCTATGATGCAGGGGGTCACTATTATTTAAGTGATTTTAAACAAAGTCATAAGAGCGTACTTTACCATTAAAGTTTGGGTTTCAGATTTCAGGTTTAATATATATAAAGGGACAATGCACATTAATTAATATGAGCACCGGAGTCCATTGTTTTTTTACAATTTAACTTCAGTCTTAAAAGTCAGAAACAGTCTGAATTCATATTGTAACATATCTGATGCAGGTACTGTACAAATATCTAACAGCAGAATGTGAAAGGAAAGTGGTCTGCCTTTAAATATGCTGATTTGTGGGCACAGTGGGACTCTAAGAATTCAACAAACCAGTCAAAAGAATTAGGTTTTGGTAAAAGGAGAAAAAGGAAACTGACCCCCACATGCCTGGAATGACAGTTGGTTTGTGGTTGTTTTATCATGAGCAAGACACAAACAAAGGATTCTAGGCAGTAAAAATGCTTTTTGGAGCTAATCACGGAAATCAAGAGTTTGTGGTGTAGAGAAGCTTAACTCATTTCATGTCCAAATTGAATCAAGTACAATTTATTAATAGGCAAGATCGAGCAAAGATCAGACAAATTATTTGGATCTAATTGATCACACCAGGGAAGCATTTAGATACTTCCTCAAAGCTGTGCTTCTGTGCAAAACAATTTGCTGACCTACTTCTACAACATAATCGTTGAAGTCTAATATTATTGTCTTGGCAGGAATAAATAATTCCACTGTTGTTGTCTTCCATGTGAGGAAGGATTTAGATGTTTTTGATGGCTTTCGGCAGTCTATCTTGGTATTTCCTGCACTTCCCTGAGTATTTCAGAGTTGGAGTTACTGTGGGATTACATTACAGCAGATTACAGGGGGGGGCGGAGGACACCGGAGTGTGCTCTCAGCTGCAGGGGCTCACACAGAAATGACTCCCGTCCCTGTGCGCCTCACACACAGTGGACTCACATCACATAGGAGAACTACTGAAAACTGGATGTGGACCTTTTACTCTTTCATCAGGACTTTTACATTCCTACAGCTGCTGTTTCTTACAGCTGTTGGAGCGCAGTGAGGGAAACTGTGGATAACTCTGTTTGTTTCTGGGGTAAATATTATTTCCTATTTATTACAATTGGGTATATGCTGAGAATATTGATCACCTCTGCCTGTGCATGTAAAACTATTTGATTGTATCAACAATTCAACCACGTGTGCTCCTATCATACATATTCTACCCTTTGCATATTGCCTATAAATACTTATCTATGCAAATAATTACGAATATGAGTTGTAAAATGTTGAGTGAATTGATGCATATTTCGTTTTAGGCTAAAATTGCTGCACTAATGTTGCTGTTTTTCCACCTTCTAACGACTTTTTATGAGTTTATCGTTTGTTCTGTCAGTCTGTCCTCCCTATCTGAGCAGACGCTGTCTCCTCCTCCAGGTGGGTTTCATTAATGGTCCAGGACAAACTCTAGTTCCTCCTTGTCCGTGCAGCTGGAGCCCCATCCCCGTACACAATGAGCGTGTGCGCCCGCAGCGCTTCATACCTGCGGAGGTGGCTGCTGACGGCTCTGTTGTTGTTGGCCGCTGCTGCGCAGCCGACGAGCGGTGAC
>OMLP01013058.1:0-47327 GCA_900302685.1 Spondyliosoma cantharus | reverse complement strand
AATTAACCTCGGGTGAGCTTTCGCTTTTCTCCGCAGCTCGGAGCAGGTTTGACAACAGCAGACACTCTGGGGAGGAATGATTCCTAGTGAGTGATTTAAACCACAGACTTGTAATAACATTACAGAGGCACTCGTGTTAGCTACTGCATTTTACAGAGTGTAAACTCATTATCCTCCAGAACTGGTAGTTAAAGCAGAAACTGGTTTAGAAATAATAATAATAATAATAATAATAATAAGTAATGTCAAATGTAAGTTAAGGAATGTTTCGGTTACAGTCGCTAAGCTAGCATACCTAAAACTAACGTTAGCTCCGGCTAAAATGGGCAACTTAGTGCTAATTGGGAAATATAGCTAATAGATATCTTAATTAGCTAACCTACAGAGAATTTTTGTTTCAGCTACAATACAAATTTCAGGATAAATCCCAACTAACGCAGCTCTTAATTCTCTGTTCACTAACCTTGGTCTTCGCCAACAAAGAGCTAATGTCCCGCCCTGTCCACCTTTAGCTACTAGCCAACTAGTTAGCTTGAGTATAGTTTTGTGTCTTTTCCTCTTAAATGAATGTGCACACACACACACACACACACATACACACATATATTGATGTACATTCAGACAGTGTTGTAGTGTTGTAAAAGTGTGTTAAAATGTAACTTGAAAGTCACTCTGTAAGTGGATGCTGGTGAATACATACTGAAATCATTATAACTGATTAATTATGGGAATAATACATGTTTGTAGAAGACAAAATAAATCAATATATAAGCTATAGTACATAAGATAATGGTTGACAAATTAAGTTATATTTTGCAGGAACGTTATATTACTGAAATAGTAAACAATTACAAATAAAACTACTGGAATTATAATAATATAAGTAGTTTTTATATTACATATTAATTGTAAAGTTACAAAGTATACTGCATGAACACTACTCAGAGTATTAGTTACTTTTACTTCTTGTTACTTTTTAATGCATCATTAATAATGACTTGAAGAAATACTCTGAAAATTACCAGAGAAAATGATTTAATTACAGTCGTTTGAGTAGATGGAATTAGCTAAATCCAGCCTGTGTGTATTTACATTTTTCTGATTATAATTATTTTTTAATTGTTATCAAATTTCCGATTATGTGAATTAATTTCAAAATGCATCACTTTGGCTCTGAAGCAGCATGTAATCTTCTAAGTAAAACTCAACTAAAATTGTCAAATACATTTAGTAGAGTAAAAAGAGGTAAAATACCTGCCTCCAAAATGAAGTGAAGTGTAATACTTGAGTTACTTATTCACGGTATTCTGACATCATTATGGGGCTGTGCTCAAGGTAAACATGTCACGAAATTACCTTACTTTGCCGGATGATGGTAAAGGAGGTGTGCCATTAAGTTTGTTGCCATTCAGCATCAGATTGTCACTATTTTAAAAACATGTTCAACTGATTCTTAAACATTTTAGCAGCAGCTTTTTAAAAATGTATACTATTCTGCGCACCCACAGGTGATTTCAGTTAGGTGCCTGATTAGACCTCTTCTCAAGGTGTAGTCAGGCCAGGACATTTTTACTGCAGATATTTTGACATGCCATGGCAGGATTAGCACAGTTGAAATTATTAACCTATATAAATAATGGCTGCGTTCCAGCATCAGGGCGCTAGGATTGTGCATGCTGGCTCAGTGGCAAGGTTAACCTTTTATTGAGGGAAAACTAGGAGGAAAAACTGAGGACAGGTCTATTCTGCCAGTTCAACTCTAAACACCTGTGTGGGAGTGCAGGACCATTAAAGTTGGTGTCTCTGCACTTAAAACCAAATCCTCTTGGATGGTGGAAACAAAATTAGTTAACTGTGTCTGCATATATATGACAGACGCTGTAGTGAGGATCAAGTATTAAGGCCAGCAGTGATATCTAGTATGTCAATATTAAAGGCAATATGATTCACCTGCACAGGTGTTTTGACTTTGCCTTATTGACATCTCAAACTCATTTCACCTGGTAGGGCAAGACAAATAAAAATCACTCGTGTTTCTTAAAAGGATAAGAATCATGGTGACATCACCAACCATTTAAAAGCATAGTCCAATCATCTTCATCCTCAGCACAGGACTAATGTGGAAGAGTAATGTGCACGTTCTTAAATTAAATTATGTTCATTTTTCTTTAACTACCATGTGGTACGTTTGAATTGATCAGCTCAAGTCTCATTTAATTTCTCTGCTTTTAGGTACAACAGTATAACTGTCCTGAGAGAAGATGATCTTTCAGGACTTGAAAACTTGGAGCTCTTGATGCTGCACAGCAACACTATCCACAGTATAGAGGACAGAGCCTTCCAAGACCTCAAGTCTTTACAGGTAAAATGTGTTTGTCAGTCTCTTGTGGAGATTACATAATCATGGCATAATAATAATGGCATACAAACATCCTGCCAGCATCCCGCAGTTTTGTAAAATGAAATTGATGGATGATTCTTAGTGTTGATAACAGTGTTTTACTTCCACTGAACTTTAATATAATAGTAATTGTATGTCTAACAAACAGCACAACTGCACTGCGAACGTTAGAGCTTCATCTCCTCTCTGGCCCAATTCTGACAAAATCAAACACCACAAGCTTCAAAAAGATTTGTGGGGCTTTTATAGTGGATTGCATTATATTCCACTGTTATTTATTTTTTATAAAGGATGTTCTCCAATAACTGATTGCATGCATTCTTCCAGACTAGACCAAATTATTTTCAAATTATTATTTTGCTGTTGTTTGTTAACTTAATAAGTCAACATTACTTTTACAAATCTTTCAACTTCTTAATCATGTTTCCACAGGTCCTAAAGATGTCCTTTAATAAAGTTAAGAAAATCAACAAAGAGACATTCAAAGGCCTGGACAGTGTGCTGAGACTCCACTTGGACCACAACCACATAGAGTTCATCAGCCCAGAGGCTTTCTACGGCCTTACCAACCTGCAGTTGGTCCATCTGGAGGGTAACCACCTCCAGCAGCTACACCCAGACACATTCATCACACTGAGACACAGCCAGGTGTTCAAGGTGTCCTCAGTAAAAAACATCCACCTGTCAGACAACTTCCTCACCACTCTGCCTGCAGAAATTTTCTCAGGCTGCAGTGAGTTAGAGAACGTCTTCCTCCATGGCAACCCATGGACATGTGATTGCCGTATGATGTGGTTCTCAGCGTGGGCACGGAGGAACACAGGTGAGGAGAGTGTATTTGTTTTTGAGTCTGCAAGCTTTTAGAGAGGTGTTAGCTTGTAACTTGTTTACAAGGGAAAAGAGCCTCTTCTTTGTTAACAACAGAATTTGTCTTTGTCTTGCATGAATGCAAAAAAAAAGACTCTGATTTAAACCTTTGTAAGCACACATTTGCATGCAGCTTTAATAACACTTGTCTGGTAAAGTTGTTAACTGCATTAGTACGTTAATAGATTATTCTACTCTAGACTTTTAAAGTGGGATCATTTTCTCCTACTACTAATAGTGCATATGATTGTATCCAAGGAAGAAACATAGAAATCTTTGCAGAGGCATCACAGGAGACAAAGGTCATGTGATAGTTTCATCCTCATGGATACAGAAAACACATAAGACATAGAAGAACAAAAGTCATGCTTTAAAATCATGACTTGGTCAATGTCAAAGCCAACTCATAAAGTATGGTGATGATGATCTTTTCTGGTTCACAAGTTTTACTGATCAGTTTTGGTTCGGTTGGCCCATAATGTGGAAACTATAAATGTTCTTTCTTACATGCAAGCAACTAAACACTACGCCATTTGATTTAAATGTTTCCAGGTGTGCTGAAATGCAAGAGAGACCGGAGATATCCAAGAGGCCAGCTGTGTCCTGTTTGCGAAAATCCTGCCCCTTGCCACAACAGACCTCTATCCCTTCTCCCCGATGATGCCTTCACTTGTACCAAACCCTGGATTCAACCTCATCTTAAGCAGAAAAACATCAGCTTGGATGAGGGGGACTTTACTCCAGTGTCCCCCAAAGACTTTATTGCCCCATTAGGCTCCATACAAATGAACTTGACTAACCAGTTTCACAATGATGCAAGTCTGTCTTGCACTGTCCAGAGGCCCTCTGCTTTTGAGAACCTGACACAAACGTTGGAGGAGGTGGAGGGAAACAATGTCACCTTACTTACCGCTGACATAACCACATATTTAGTGTGTAATATTGACTATGAACATATACAGCAGCTGTGGCAGATTCTGGCCACCTATAGTGACTCTCCCATGAGACTGGAGAGAGGCTTTATGTTGGCCAGAAGCCCAGAAATGGTGTACAGGTATAGTGAGCTGAAAACAAAAAAAGGAGAGGAAGGAATTCACACAAACATCGTGGCTGACATTAAATCCTCACCCGCATGGTTGATGCAGGGAGAGGTGAGCTTCCAGCTAGACCGCACTACTACCACTTACTCTACTCTGCACATTAAGTACCAGTCTGTGGTCAGCTTGCGTCTGGAAAACACATCACCTAAGAGAGATCGCTATTCCTGGACCATGATCAAGCGAGATAATCAAACCAAGACTGAGCACACTGCAGTTACAGGTGGGAGTTAGAGATAACAGCTTAATAAACTAGCTCACAGCTATTATGAACTTCATTTCAGTTCTGTTAACAAATGCATGCTGCATGATAAAAATCAATTAACGTGATAAAATATTTGTTTATTTTTTTTTACATAGGGGGTGTGATACAACTAAACTGTCAAATCCAGGGTGAACCAAAGCCGCTGTTGGAGTGGATTTTACCTGATGGAAGTAAGGTCAGAGCTCCTTTCTCCAGTGAGGACAGGAGGATCATAATCACTGCTGAAGGAAAGCTCACTCTACGGGGTGTAGATGCCTCAGACACAGGCAGCTACCGGTGCATTGCCACAAACTACTTGGATGCGGATATCCTTACCTTTCGAGTGACAGTTCTGTCCCCTGATGTGGAAGAAACTGAGGTCAATGGTATCCAACTCTCAAGACCACTGGGTGAAAGTTTGGTTTTTGACTGCAGCTCCTCAGGGAGCCCTAAGGCTTCGGTTCAGTGGATACTCCCTGATCACTCAGTAGTGGACACATCTCATGGGAACAGGAAAGTGTATGAAAATGGCACTTTGCTGATTCAGGCGCTCACAGAGAGGGACAGAGGATTTTATAGGTGTTTGGTTGCAAATCATCTGGGTGTTGACCTCCTCGTGTCCCAGGTGACAGTGACTGAAGGAAGGACTGAGACAGTAACCGTTTTGGACAGTGAGGGATCAGGGACAGAGATGGAGGACAAGGTTGACCCTCGCTGGACTGAAAACACGGTTGCCCTCAATGAGGTCCCCTCCTCCAGTCCCTCTGACAGAACCAGTCAGGAATCCAGGACTGTCACCTCAGATCGACCTTACCCCAAACACAGATCACAAGGTAGAGCAGGCACTAGAGGTAGACTGGGAAAGAGAAGGAGAGGACCAGTCGGCAATCGACGAATTTGGAGTAGTAGGGTCTTTGATAAAGCTTCTAGGAGAGTGGACCCTCAGAAATTTGCTGAATTGATGAAAAAGGCTCAGGATGGATCAAGAGTAAAGACTGCCACAGAGTCAAACACTGGTCTCTCCGGTGATGGGGAAATTGGCTCTGGTGAAGATCACAATGAAGATCATCTCATTATTGTTCCGAGGACCGATGAACCAACAACATATAATCGTGGGAGAGGTAGAATATTTGGGCAAGAGAACAAGCAATCTGAAACTATAACACAGAGAGGACAACATAGTAATGTAGCAACAACAGTGTCATATATGCAGTCAGATTCTACACCAATCAAGTACACGTTTACAAACTATCCAACAGGAAGGAGTGAAAGTCAAAGTGATGCAGTTACACCATATAACACAATTTCACATAACACAGATCTGCCTAGCTTTGATGAGACCTCTGAATTTTATGCATTGGAAAGAAGTACCAAGCCAGGCTTTAACATGCGCCCAGTCACTCTCCAACTTACTGTCACAGACTCCTCGCAAGAAACTCAGCTCCATTTCTCAGGAGAACAACCTCCAGAACCAGACACATCCACTTGGGCAGCACTCTCATTTACCACAGACCCTAATGTCACTCCAATGAGGGATGGCCCAGGCCAGGCAGTCGTTCACACATCCACAGACCCAGAAAGCCAGACGACATTCACAGCCGTCACCACCACAGAGAGACAGCAAGATGAAATAACCTTCCACACTACCCAAACAATCAAATCCTCTCACCTGCCTGCGGGATCCACCATCATCTCCCGGCAGCAGATCCATATCATCCCACACAAGAACGGCAGAGGAGGGGGCCGCAGGAGGACCTTCCAAGGCCGCAGGAGGATCATTAAGCCCAGCAGGATCACTGACATACAGTCCATCATCAATAAACTTAAGCAGCCCTCAGTGAAGAAGGAAGGGAATGCAACAGTGCCATATAGGATTGAACTTACCACAGGTGAGCAGTCTTGTTTTGTAAGCAAACAGAGTGATTGTTGAATGTTTTAGTGTGTGCTTCATCAGCTGATATTTTATGTGACTGTTTCCTTTTCCTTTTTTCTCTATGTTTTCAGACTGTTGTGATAAAGACAAAAAGAAGACAGATCTGCAGGTGGTCAAACCAACAGTGTCATCCAGTTCATCTTTAGAGGGAACAGAAAGACCTGCCTCTACACAAAAAACTGCAGCTTCTACAACAAACCATTACATCACTTATAAGGCCCCCTTCACCCAGACAGAGTCAAGGCCAGAGGTTTCCAGTGGCTACATCACCTCTGCTGATGCCCCTGAGTTTGACCCGACAATAGATCCATTTTTGACCACAGATAAAGAACCTTTGGTCTCATCAACAGCCGCCACTACTACAACTGCCTCCAAGGTTATTCGTGGAAGAATACCATGGAACAGACTGTTTGGAAGCAGAGAGAGAGAAAGGATAATGGGAAGGCTAAGAAAACCTTTCATCACCTCAACAACTACAACTACAACTACAACTACAACTACAACTGAAACTGAAACTACAACAGCAACCCTAACCACAACCCCTGCTGCTGTGCCCACCACCACTGCAAACTCAATGGCTGAACCTGAGACTCTGTCTCCATCGAGACACACAGGGAACAAAGAGGGCTCCATTGATGACGACTATGGAGATTTGTCTTCTGCAGATTTTGAGTTCACAACATCAGGCCCCAGCATTCACCACCTGATGACTACCAGTTCATCATATTACTCCAGGTCCACCAACACCGCTGAAACACTGCCAGAATCACAGACTCTACCTTCCCCATCAACTGTCAAACCACCTACAGTTGAAAATCCTGATGAAGCCATATCATCTGGGTCTGGAGGACTACCTGATAATTGGCTTGTAGTCAGACAGAGGCCTGGTGGGACAAGAGGAAGGCAAGGGCGCAGAAGGAGGCCTTTTAGGGGTAGGAGACCCTTTAAGAGACCTGGAATCACTAAATTACCCCCAAGTACCACAACTGAGGCTTTAACTACAGAGGTAACAACAATGGAAACAACCACACTACCACAACGTACTGTTTCATTCTACAAGCCCCTGTACACGCCATCAAGGAAAGAGGACAGAACTGCGATAACTGTTTCCACTGACGAAACATCAAAAGAAGAGAAGGACTTATATGAGGAATTTGAGTGGAGCACATCGAGCAGTGTTCCGACCTATACTACAATAAAGACATCTGCAATCCCCTCAACGACACTCTCCCCCACCACTACATGCATGCCAACTACGACAAAAGGGCCTTACACAACGGTTCGGACCAGAGTCCACAGCAACATTAGACCACCATCACAGAGGTACAATGGATACAACACTCCTAGGCCAGCAATCAGGAGAATCAGACCTACTGTGCAGAGCAGTGGTGCTAGAGGCAGTGCCGGTAATGGATTTACCTTGGACTCAATGACCATTCTTAGAGCTGAGCAAGGATACACCAACACCCCGGCACCATATAACAACATTGGCAATCCATCTGTAGGGAGTGCCAATGTTGCTGACTTTGAACCCACAACAAAGGTCTTGACAAGCAAACCTAGGATAGTTGGGGGCAATGCAGCCAGCTTCACTGTGTTATCCAACTCAGATGCTTTCCTGCCATGTGAGGCAGTTGGAAACCCCCAGCCAATGATAACTTGGAAACGCTTCTCATCAAGCACAGGTATTGTTATTGTATTTTTATTGTTAAGAAAAGGCACTTGTGATATTTGTTTCTAATATTAGAATATAATCTTCTGAAATACTACATTTGGTTATGTGTTTGTGTGGCATTTACATTGCATAATAACAATAAACAATTGGAAAATATCAAAATGGGCAAACAACAATACAAATTTTAATTCAAAATCACAATTAGGAGAGGAAGTGAGTTTTAAGAAGTAAGGTAAAGTACTAGGGTTAATGTTTTTTGAGTTTTTAATGTTTTTTAGAGATTTTTGTAGTTACATTATTCTTAAAAGACATTTCCCTTTGTCCCTTAGGAAACACCATTACCATGAAGGGGAGGATGGGTAAGTTTGAGGTGTTGAATAATGGCACCCTGTTGATCCAGAACGCCAACATTAAGGACCGTGGTCAGTACCTCTGCCTAGCTGAGAATGATCATGGATCAGATAAACTTCTTGTCACTGTCTCAGTGGTGGCCTACCCCTCGCGCATCCTAGAGCCAAAAATGCGTGAGATAAAGTCTCATGCAGGAAACACTGTGGAGATGAAATGTAAAGCAGAGGGTCGGCCCACGCCCATGATATCCTGGATCCTGGCTAACAGAACCCAGGTCAGGGGACAGAACACAGAGAAGGGAAGGGTATCGGTATCTGCTGAGGGGACTCTGGTCATTGAGCAGGTGTCTGTTTATGACAGAGGTCATTACAAATGTATCGCCAGTAATCCAGCTGGAGCTGATACTGCAACAGTCCGACTGCAGGTGGTGGCAGCTCCGCCAGGAATCCTGGAGGACAAACGACAGCAGGTGAAAGCTGATGAGAGCCAGACCTTGTGGCTACCCTGCACTGGCCAAGGCAGCCCTCAGCCTACCATTCACTGGGTCCTCCATGACGGGTCAATTGTGCGATCTAAGAGACCTACCAGTAACACAAGGATATCAGTGTTTGAGAATGGAACCCTCCTCATTAAGGATGTTACTCAAGCAGACAGCGGGAAATATGAATGTATTGCTACCAGCTCTACTGGCTCAGAGAGAAGAGTGGTGACTCTGACAGTAGAGAGGCGAATGTCTGCACCTATAATAGTGGAGACTTCCAAGCGTATGACAGAGTTGTTCTTCGGGGACCAGCTAAGACTAAACTGTTCAGCTACAGGAGACCCTAAACCCAGGATCATCTGGAGGCTGCCGTCTAAAGCTGTGGTGGACCAGTGGCACAGGTAAAAATGGCTTGATCAGTGTCAGATATGCACAGAAGAACAGATGGCAGCATTTATTGTGAACTTGTCAGTTAAAGCTTAAACAGACATGTTGAACATTTTGCACAAAATAGTTAAAACATTGCTCATCAGTTTTTAGCACATGCAGAACTTGGAAAAGAAGCTTTATTGTTTTCACAGGATTGTTCTCCTTCACTTCAGGATTTAGTGATATGTCCCCGTTCATGCACCAAGATCCCAAAGTCAAGAGATTTGTAAATCAAACTTTAATTGGAAACAGACGGACAACAGCTAAGCTCTTCATCCCAGCTTGAGGATCATAAAACAAAAAAGGCATCTTAAGGGATCACTGTATGTGAAGCATTTCTGTTTTCATTTCAATAAGTCTCAACATTTCCTCAATTTTGTTGTCATGCACTGACCATTTGGGTCACCCCCCTAAGTACAGAATAAGCTAGCCTGTGCTTTGAGGTGATGCGTGCTCATTCCATGTATAAAGGATAATCTGAATGAAAACATCCAATACATGCAATGATTGAAGCCTCAGTGTGGAAAAAAAACATTGAGGGACGTGGTAGGCACAGTAGCTCACAGATCTGAGGGTATTTTGTCGATTTGGAGACTATAAGGCTATAATCGCGTTAAAATATACTAATCACATATTTTCATGAGAATTGCCCTGTTCAATGTGATGAACATTTTAGTACATGTTCTAGCAAAATAGTAAGATGAAAGGAGAATGACCATACTTTGTTTACTACCTTAATTGTGTTGTGTTTCAAATATATCATGACCATGACACTAAATCCTTGGTGTACAATCACCAGACAATCCATTTTAATTAATCAAGAAAAAATAAAAAAAACAATAATTCAACTTAAATATATTTTAACTTTTCAACGTCGTTTTTCAAGGCCTTAGATGTGTGGCTGTGAAAAGCCAAGCTATATTTATTCTGAAGCTTTACCAACCTACATCACCAATAAAGAAACAGGAGAGCGCCTTCAGAATATTGGCTTACTAGCAATATATGCTTTGTCTGTAAACAATTTTATGGCCTCTCTCTATGCATGCAACATCAGAGGAAAAAAGAAAGCTTGTTATTGTCAAAACACAACAGCGCAGTGCTCGGTTTGCTGGTCAGTTCATAAAGTCTTTAGTCTCTTAAACCTCCTTAGTGAATTTACATTGTTAAATTAGTTTTCCGCTGCTTTATTGTCCATTTCTAACTATTTGAGACATTTTTTTCAACCACAATGTTCTCATTTGTGTTTTATTTTGTGTTTTTGTCATGGCCCTATATTAAATGTGGTTATATAAAAAATCATCACCGTTATCAATATGACTGTGGTGTGTGCAAGCACAAGACACAGCTTTTGATGTGAATGTAAAGAATGTAATTTTACTTGATGAGGTTTTTTTCTGAAGTCATGGTTTTTACTTTGCTTGTATAAACAAGTGGTTTCTTCTATAGCTCATGGACTACAGTATTTGCATTTGCAGTACAATAGTTCATACAAGGTGTAATCTTCCCTTGCTCAAAAGCAAATGGAGCTCACTTGTATTTTTATCAGGCTTTTTTCTTTCCTCCCCACATACTAAATCTCTGTAATCTTCTGTCATGTTTATCTCCAGGATGGGCAGCAGAATTCAGGTCCTGGATAATGGTACACTTATTGTTAGCTCTGTGAGTGATAAAGATGCTGGAGACTATATCTGTGTGGCACGAAGCAACATTGGTGATGATCTCCAGCTCATGAGAGTGGGTGTGTCAATGAAGCCAGCCAAGATAGAGCCTAAGCTCCATGGAAAGAAGCAGGTTCCCTATGGTAAAGACTTGAAAGTTGACTGTAAAGCCTCAGGATCACCAAAGCCAGAGATCTCCTGGGGTCTACCAGATGGTACAGTGGTCAACAGCGCTCTTCAGTCTGATGCCAGCAGTGGAGGAAGGCGAGCACGACGCTACACACTTTTTGATAATGGAACTCTCTACCTAAACCAGGTATGTAAAGGCATGTTAACTTCCCCTGTTAAACCTGTTAAAACCTTTTCAAATGATTTACATCACTGTCATGCTTCTCCAGGTTGGTATTTCAGAGGAGGGAGACTACACCTGCTATGCTGAGAACCAGGGGGGCAAGGATGAAATGATTGTACATATCAGTGTGGTGACTGCTGCCCCCAGGATACGTCCACCCAGCCATACCTACGCCAGGGTGAAGCCTGGAGGGAACATCCGCTTTGATTGTGATGCACTTGGGGAACCCAAACCCAAGATCCTTTGGATGCTGCCGACCTATGATGTAATTGCAGCATCAAATGAACGCTACCTGATGCATGTTAATGGCTCACTTGACATCAGAAATGTAAAGGTTATGGATGCTGGGGATTATATTTGTATGGCTCGCAACCCTGCTGGAGAAAATAGAAAAATCTACAAGCTTGAAATAGACGGGAATCCACCAGTGATCAATGGCTACCATCAGAACAGGACAGTAATCAAAGATGTAGCTGTTAAATTCGCCAGGAAATTAATAGACTGTAAAGCGGAGGGCAAGCCCACTCCAAGTATCACTTGGATTATGCCTGATAACATCTTCCTGACAGCACCATATTTTGGCAGCAGGATTAATGTCCACCACAATGGGACATTAGAGATTCGTAATGTGCGGCCGACTGATACAGCAGAGTTCATATGCATGGCAAGGAATGATGAAGGGGAGGCAGTAATGGTGGTGCAGCTGGAGGTGAGCGGCACGCTCCGAAGACCAATCTTCAAGAACCCCTTCAACGAACGTATTGTGTCTCGGATCGGGAAAACCACAGTATTGAACTGCTCTGCTGATGGACACCCAATGCCTGAGATCATTTGGACCTTGCCTAATGGCACTCGGTTTACCAGTGGACCTGACCGTGAGCCTCGCCACCACCTTGGCAACGAGGGGACTTTAATCATCTACAATCCTAGCAAAGAGGATGCAGGGAAGTACCGCTGTGGTGCCAGGAACTTAGTGGGCTACATAGAGAAGCTAATAATTTTGGATGTTGGGCAGAAACCTTATATCCTGACAAGGCCTAGGGGCATCATACGAAGTGTGTCTGGAGACCCTCTCTTCCTTCACTGTCTATCTGATGGGAGTCCCAGACCCAGAATCTACTGGACCATTCCCGGTGGCCAGACTCTGACTCGGCCTCAAGTCCTTGGGCGCTATCAGTTACTACAGAATGGTACTCTGGTTATTCAGGATACTACTCTACACGACCGAGGGAACTACGTCTGCAGGGCTCGTAACAATGCCGGGGAGGCTGTGCTCGCTGTCCCTGTTGTCATCATCGCATATCCTCCTCGGATCACAGCAGGGCCACCTCCTAATGTGAAGGCAGTGACTGGGACACCAATCCATCTCAACTGTGCTGCCACTGGGATTCCCAAGCCAGAGATCACCTGGGAGCTGCCTGATCGCTCAGTTCTGTCAGCGGCAGAACAGGGCCGGCCCATGGGTAGCGAACTGCTTCATCCACAGGGCACACTTATCATTCAGAGACCCACAGTCTCAGACTCTGGCACATACAAGTGCCTGGCCAAGAACCACCTGGGTACAGACTCAAAGGTCACATATGTAAGTGTACTGTGAGAAAAAGACAAGGCTGAAGGAGGACAAATGCATATCTGAATGTAGACATTAACAGACACAGTCACCGTGAGGTGCAGTACATGTTTTCTCACGTGTGGATTTGTGAGGATCACAGCTTGTGGAATATTATTAAATAGGTGACAAATGTGGATTAAAAAAATAAACAGAGCACAAGAAGAGAAGGGAAACAGATATTTTTAGGAGAAAATTATGTGTTTTTTTTTTAAATGGAAAACCCAGCCTGGAGCTAAAAAGTTGTTATTATAACTTTGGAACTGGGGGTCTGGAAATTCAGAGGTCGTTCTCATTTGGGGTGGTTCTCATGGGAGAAAAAGGGCCAGTGCATGGAGACAAACTGAAAAGGATTTCTCTGAGCAGGCGTTGCTGGCCACACATAGGGATACTATTACAGCATATATACAGAGAGGGAGAAAATGGTGTAATAGACTGATTGAAAGAAAAAAAGACTCCCAGGAGGGGTTTAATTCCCTTTAGACATTTTCCAGAAGTTGTTGCTGCCATAACATGTTGCTTTGTCCTTTAACAGCAAATGAAAAAGACAGCAGATGGAGTATAAAGTATCATATCTTTTAAGAGCAAGTCATTGGATTTCAGAGTGGAAGAAAAGATTTTTATTAAAAAAATAATGAGGCTTGTTTTACACTGGATACATATCGACATGGACAGTACAGCGGTTTCATGCCAGAATTACATCAGATTTCTTAATTATACTTTTTATATTTTGATGAGTTTAAAGCAGATTCCTTTATGTCTTTCACAGTGCAGTCCATTGGTCCAAAAATACTAAATCAGTCTATTGTGTTGTACACAAGAATTTACAGTAATGTTATACATTATGCTAATCTGTAATAATACAGTATATGTTTATCTGTTTGTAGTATCTACTTTATCAAAGTATGGGAGGAAAATGACATTACAAAGTGAATTCTGCTCATGTCTTTTTAATGTTTTTAATTGTACAATTTGATGCATTTCATGTACATAAAAAACAGTATATGATTGTTGAAGGAGCAGAGGATTGGCTATACTAGTATAATGCTGTTGTAATGAAGGTCATTAGGATTATCCAGTTGTACCTACAGGAGGAGGTTGTGGCTGTAGCTGCAGTAGAAACCTTCCAGACACACAGTTTTAACTCTCCAGCTGTGAAAATAGGTCTTGACCCAGCTCGTCAGTGAGGAGGACCCACAGGGGAGCCTTTGATATTTGTTTGTGTTTGTGTGCTGATTTTACTGCCCTCCTGCAAATTGAACTGTGAGGTGTGGTATGATGTCAAGACAGAAAAAGGGGAACAAAGCCATATGTTTTTAAAGATATTAATCTGTATGTAATTGATTTTATGTACTATTTCTGTTTCTAAAGTTATATTCTAAGAAAAGTTCATAATTAATGCTGTGAGTTGTATGTTTTTTCCACTAATCAGGAAAACAAGAGAGAAAAACTACATTAAATAAAGGAAACAATTATGTGTCAAGATTAAATTGTTGGTACATGTTACACATTCAAATCCACTTCAGTGCACATGACAGAGGTAGAGACTTTTTCAAATAGTGTGTAAAAGGCAATAATGAATTTAAAACAGTTCAGTTAAAATGTCTTTGTTTAACTAGCACAAAAGGGGAAATAAATAACAACAAAAACTAAATATCAGCCAAAAATGTCACGCTAAATGGCAGGCAGGAACGGGCCAACTTAACTGAAGACTGGACCTAAATACAAACTACACTAATGAGGAGATGAGGTGCAGGTGGCCTGAGGCGGAGAAACACAGGTGAGGGGAACAAGTGGAGGAAACAAGAAAGTAGGGAAGAGGCTGATAGACTAAGAACACTGTGAGCCGGGCTTGGCTACAATGGAGACGTAGTGCAGTTGTGAAGGGAATGCAGTCTGGTGAGGAGCACAAGAACATTTTTGTTAAATATAGTATCAGCCCAGAATTGGTACATCACTGAAATTCTCTCAGTATTGTCATTAAGGGTGTAGCGGGGTTCTACTTAAATTCTTCAAAACAAACAAAAACGATGGCATAGTTGAAAAATGTATATAGGAAAAATACCTTTTAATTACCCCCAACCTTCACAATGCAGCAGTGCAAATATTTACAAAAGTGAAAAATACAAACAAACTGTACAAAAGAAACAAAACAAAAGCTGAGCAATACCATTAATCTCTGTCTCAGATGTTACCTTCTCTGTAACCATAGCAAGACTGACGTACCAAGCCAAAATGGCCTTCTTTCAAACCAAAAGCCCCTCCCCTGGGCATATCCACTTTTTCAAGATTAATCAATTAATGATATTAATGGACAGAGGAAACCTCTACAGGCGGTGTGTTTTACACTCATTTTACCCTGTGGTCTAAATATTTCCACATAAACAAAACAAGTTATTTGGCCACACAATCAGTATTAAAATAATCAAACAATTTATCAATGGTCACATGACCCTGGAACTGCGCATCCCACTCTTTTTAAGGCCGGAAATGATTTTGCCCCCGATTTGCCTGCATGGGCGAGGTCGAGGTGAGGGTGAACTGATTGTGTGAGTATGTAAGTATCCAGGAAACAGTAGAGTGAACAAGTGTGCACCCTTGATCAAGCTACTAAACAGTTAAGACAATGAATTATGGGTCTGAGAGCCGTGTATCGGGCGTGTGTGTGTGTGTGTTGGGCGGGCGTGTGTGTGTGTGCGCGCGCGCACGTGTGCGTGCCCACAGTTAGTGATGGAGCTGCTCCGTCACAAAGGGTTTCTGATAAAGCCATATCAGAGTTTTTCCTGCACTCAGTGGACGGCTTTAAACACATCTGTGAAACAGCAAATAATTAATTTACAGCGGCTTCCAAAACTTAACAGCTGCAGTTTTAATGGACACTCAAAATAGGTCAGTATTTTGTTCTCAAGTGGGTATGTCCCAATAAATCAATTCTTGACATCTCAGAAAAAACACTTTTTTCCTTAGTGCAGAGCCAGTCTTACAGCAGTGTGATATGACCCGGGCAGATATGGGGAAAGAGGGAATTGTGTTCCATAAACTGTGGAATGCAGCCTACTTCGCTCCCATCATTTGAGAGGAAAGTGCTTGCATATGTGAGCGAGGCGACAATCAAACACAAATTAAACGGGTTAAATGATGTCTTTAAAAACCACCACGTTTTTTTATGTACAGCTCTTAAATGTGAAAGACAGTTCATCATTCGCACCGCCTGCCCTCCGTGGATTGGTGAGTTTATTTGTTCAGTTCTGGTTTTGGGGTTTGTGTTTGGAGTGATGGAGTTTACCTTCCACTGACTTTGGATATTTATGAGGATTTTAAACATGTGATTTTCCCATTTGCTCCTTTCCTCTTGGGTGTTGAAAGGAAAGGAGTTGAAGTCTAACACGTACCATTTAAAATACGGTTTCAGACGAAGCTACTGAAAGGGCTAGTGTGTGGTTTTTGTGTGTGTGTGTGTGCGTGTGTGCGCGTGTGTGTGTCCTTCAACGGGTCAAATATACTGTACCTCTGAAACCAATTTCTGGTCACAGCTGGTGAAGTGAGGTGTCAACATGAATAGTTGCCCTACCCTTACCATTTCACGAGATGAATAAATACAACCTGGGTAAAAGTATGGCTTTGTTTGGCCAGACTGTGGTAAAACAGAACAAATCTGCACAGAATCAAATGACTCCTTGCTGGTAAGACTGTCCTCATCACCCCGCGGTTCACCTTCTCCAAACTCATAGATCACACAAGCAGGTGGTTCGTTATTTGAAACATTTTTATCTTTATCCAGCTTCCAACTTTCTCACATCTTACTACGTAATATGAGACCACCAAGGCAGAATTTACCTCGGCATGCTCTTTAAATGTGCAGGGAACATGTAACAATGGATTCACTGTTCTACCAGTAATCACTGCCTTAGTGCTCTCCGTGTTTCCATCAATCAGCATGGTCGTCCATCTTCATTCGAGGAGCCAATGGGAGGCCAGATCTGCTGTTACAATCATCCAAACGCTGTTGCTAGTATTGCTTTTTTTTTTTTTTTTCTTATCTAAATACTAAAGAAGTTTGTGTTTGCTTCAAAGAACTTTTGAGTTAGTGGAGCTAATAACACTGACGAGGCTCAATTCTACACTATACATTTAAAGAAAAGGTGAATTTACTCAGGAAAGTCGGGAAAACTGTTTTCCTCAGAATTACCAAGTAAAGTAGACTATTCAATTTAAGTTGTATGAGCTAAAACATTTTTATCTAAACTAAACTCAAAAATATTGGTCTTTGTATATTAGCGGAGCAAACCTGAATATTAAATACAGTATGTCTTAGCTACAGCTCTGCTCTCTTCCTGGTAACTCAAAAGGTCTTTGAAGCAATTAATCCCTTAACTGACCTTAACAATGCGGTCCAGAAAATTGTACACTTGCACCATTCCTTTCATACTTGCAATGTAATGTATCATATATCTGTGTGCAAAATCTGAAATGATTCATGACAAACACTTCCCAAAAAAATGGGGAAACTTGGAGCTGGGTGAGAAAAAGAGGAAAAGAAGGATAAAGTCCACAGAGTTGGTCGATGAGGGAAACCAAGGAGAAGGGTGAGACATAGTTTTGGTCTGTGGGATGAATTCCGTACTTAAACTCAAGCGCTCGTAGCCCGAACATGGAAATCCTCTCCTCTACCGAGGATCTCAGGAGAGGGCTGCTGGGAGCTGACCAGCAGCAGCCTCAGACAGTACTTCACTGTTAGCTCAGACAGTCTGTCTTATTTCTTTTGATGCTGCCAACTTGGCAACAGGTCGAGCGGATCACTTGCCTCATTTTTGCTGCAATGCAAAGCTTATGGGTGGGGAGGTCTTTTCAAAATACTAAAGTGGGTCTTTCCACTGCACGCACACGCATTTCTGCTCATACAGTAGATCTCTCTGAGTACCTGTGATGATTCTGGAATTTCACACCAGCGTTGTAGAATCCACACATCCACCTTCCAGCCACAAGTAAGACAGATTCATCTTTGCACTCCTCTGACAGGTCGGATCTGTCATGATGTGACGGTGGTTCAAGGTTTATTCGGACCATTGATGCTCAGGAAAAGGGCTTATCTTTGATAATCTCTCAGTTTTACCGGGACTGTATATGTTGGCCGTTAGTAAGGGAAAGGAAAAGTATGCAGGTATCAAGTTGTCCTCTTACTCCCAACAGTAGATGATTTGCAGTCACGTAGGTGTTCAGAGGGAGACTTTAAGCATTGCAAGTTAGATATAGGAGCCACCCCCCAAAGGCACTGTCATAAATTAACTTAACTTTAACCATAAATCGTCCAAACTTTCAGTAAATGAATACTGCACCCATGAGAGTCAAGAGTTTCCTCATAAGTACAATGAATTTTATGTTCATCATAAGGCACGGGACAAACTATTTAATGGGACCATATCCCTCAGTCTGTGTCCCGAGGCCAGAGGAAGAACATCAGTGGGGGTCCTCTGACCTGATTGGGTGCAGATGTGGTCCTTTGTTCCCCTGAGAGTAACCAGGTGGACTGGTGGAGCCCACTGCTGTATACCTAACCTTCGTCACTCCGGTCACACCAACACTGAACCTAAAACATCAAAGCGAATCTAAATGATTGAGTCCCAGAGGGGGAGAAAAGCTTTAAAACAAGCCAGCACACCCAATTAGGCTGCATCAACAATGTGGCACTGCGACTTTACAGCAGAGGTTGATGTTTTCTGCGTGACATGTTTAGCTTTTCCGGGAACTGTTTCAAGTTCAGCGATGAATTCATCAAGGTAAGAGGGGTGGGGATGTCAGCAGGAAGTTAAAGGGAAAGCAACTTCTAGAGGGTGGAACTTCAGCGGGAATTTTGTGTTGATAACATGGGTACACTTAAGAACTGCAACCCGTTATGTTTTCCTAACCCTTACCAATTGGTTTTTGTGCCTAAACCCAGCCAGAGCATAAGCACAGCATTCTGACAATAGACAAATAAAAATTGAACGTAAACAAAAGTTGCAAAAAATAAGAATCTGTTGTTTTGCAGACACATTCTTGGCATATTTCTTTTTTTATTAACCAAAAATGTAATTGATTAATCAAGACAAGAATCAACTAATCATTAGTTGCAGCCATAGAATACTATTTCCATTTTTCTCACCCTCTCATACTGTTGCTGTGGTGTAACTGTGGCTGTTTTCTGTCATAGTATCTCAAAAATTAGCTCCGGCCAGGCTTTTAATGAAATCAAGGCCTGCACATCTTTAGACAATGAAGCCATTTCATTCTCCACTCTGTGCCTCTGGTTGTAGAAATGACATCTTCTGCATTTCTCCCCCTTTGACTCATGTCCCATATCCTTTTGAAATCTCATTGTTTCCAGCACTATAAGACAAAGCCAGAGTTGGCGGGCTGTTGTGAAAGAGAGTTCACAAATGACATTCCTCTTACTCAAACACATCCAGCGTCAGCATTTCCCTCTGTGCTCCTGGAAATGAAGTTGAACTTACAACCACTCTGTAGTGAAGCCAATGTGTAATTTAGATGCATCTGGAGGAGCTGTAACACGGCTGAGGAAACACTAAACGTATGAATAAGAAACGAGACAGGAGCAGAAGTCTGAGCTTTGGACAGCTCTGCGTGAGAGTAAAATACAGTAAAGATAAGAGACGAGTCGAACGTTGATCCTCAGATTTCATATCAAGCCGAATCATGCCACTGTATACTTTGAATGTGTTATCCTGACAGGCAGCCAATAGATGGCATCAGCAGCTCTAATCATCATACTGTATCTGCTCTTTAATTCTGCATTAAACTAGGGAAGAGGCTCAGACTAAATTATAATTAAACAAAATTTAGGATTTAAATAGCAAAACTTGTCTCCGGTGTTGAAGAAAAACCACAGCAGCCAGGACTAAACTGAGTTAATCTTGTAAACAGACTCACAGGTTTAGTTTCACACCGTTCGCTGCAGTGAAATCATTTTACATGACATCACTTGGACCACCTGCTGCAGTTTGTCCGCTCTGCACAAATGTCTTTACAGCACCTAGCAACCTCAGATAGCACCATGACATCACAGGGAAAACAGACGCTCATTATAGCGCTGAGCTCACCGGTTGCTACTGAAGTCATGTTTGCGACTTGGAGCTTAATCGTTTTTCTAGACGTTGCCTCAAGCAATTTGCTATTGTATCATTTCCTCACGTATTATTTTAGATCCGCGGCAGACGAGGAAAGTGTCAGGGGGGAATTCTATTAGGGCTTAGTATGCACATGACGGAAGAGTGTTAGGTTCAGGCCTATTTGCGTCTACAGTAGTGCCACCTGTCCGAGTCTGTACATGACATTGACCTTCTTGCACATGCGTCCACCACCATTGTGGTTAACGGCTGAAGCTAACGCTCGCTGCCGTGTCCCGTGGCCTATCTGCCGCCCTGTGTGTGCACACAGGTCTCTGCTGAGCACACAGAGACATCCTGTCAAATATGCCTGGTATCCCACACTGGTCAGTCTATCAAAGGGAGCTGTTGTCCTCCACTTTTTTTTCCTGATTCTCCACAGCTCTGCATCCTGCTCTCTCAGACAGTGGGCTGAGGGATTATCGGACAAATATCAACATGCTGGACGAGAATTTAAAAGGGGAATGCCACTGCTGACAGGTGCCAGTGTCACCCCTTTGGTTTCATTGCAGAGTTTTTCCTCTTTACCAAAACCGATGTCTGGCTGCCTCACCACTGCGTAATGGTGTTTGAGTTGATTTGTTAATAATGAGTCACTGGGAGGGCGCCATGTGGGGAGTATGTGTACAAGGCGTGACTGTGTAAAGTGTGTAAATGTCGTGTTAAGCTACTGTAGATGCTGATGCAGACAGTTACACAATACATATCCACAAAACAGCTAATAAGATGTGCTTTCCCACTGATAAATCAAATATAGACCAAAATGACAAAAAGGCAATTCTAACATTTTGTTTATTGTTTTCTAGATGCTTGATACAATAATGCACCATCCCTTCTTACAGCATTAATCTGTAAAAAATGTTCCCTTCTGAGGTAATTATCTTAAGTAACACTGCCAGTATTAATGCCGGCATCATAATAGTTGTACGTGGAGTTGAAACGGGGCTGACACACATTTCCTACACAATAATGTGCTTTTTTACATATTACATCTCATATTTAATGTCATGATTTTGACCTTTTACTACCTTGTGCACCTTTTTGGCAAATTTTAAAGCAGCGCAATAAACTTTAAACGTAAATCATGTTGTAAAGTCGTTTCGAACCCAAAGTTGCTCCAGATTGGCTGTTCCATCGGTCTGTGAGTGGATGTGTGACCAGCTGAGCAAAGAAATGTGGTAGGAAAAGCGCTGTGTCACTCCTGATGAGCACGCTGGCACCTGGCATGGCAGCCATCAGTGAATTAATGTGTGTGAAGCTTTGCAAAGTGCTTTGAGTGGTTGGTGGACTATAAAAGTGCTGTATTAATGCCAGTCCATTTACCATCAGTCAACACAAAGTAACATTAAAATGAACTGAATGAACATTCACTCTCTCTTAGACTCTGTTTTGGTCCCCACAAACACTTATTTGTGAAATATTTGTGTCTTTAAATTGCTCGCAGACAAATTACAAACTTTTTTCTGTCTGACGTTTGGAGCTGAGCAGGTAGTGTGCAGTGCTTTTTGGCCAAAACATGGCACTGAGGAGCGGTGAGAGTGAAGCAAAACAGTGAGGGGCCATGAAATATGGGCCCTAAAACCAAAAGAATTAGCTGAAAGAGGCTAAATCACTCCTGAAAAGAACTGCAAAATTGGGTTATGCTTTAGTATAATATAGCTATAGTGTTGTTTGTCTCTACGAGTGACATGTTTCATATCATGTGTAGTCATTTAATTGTTTAACATGCTATAAGGAGAATTTAACTGGTTATGAAATAGTCTTGAAAATGTCTTCTTTTCTTGCGCTTGCTTTCAAAACAAAACACACATGCTCGCTGAATCAGGATAAAGGATTTGTATCAAACCCTCTTCGCAGTTGGATGCATGCATAAAATCACCTTTGAATCTTGAACGAACCCCGTGTTACTCCAAAGGGGACGCATTCGTAAAAAAAAGAGCAGCTGTGTACGCCTGGTAGTGGTTTGTAGGTCACTCATGATGAATATGCCAGACCCAGGAGATGAGCTGTGATTTGCAGCAATACCCCAAACAAAAAAGCAGTTGCTAGGAAATCATCTGCGACAGGCTGGAGCTCGGGATGGAATCAACTGCATCATTCACCGGTAGAAACTCAAGCCCAGGAGCCAGCTGGACCCACCGATGTTCGTGTGTGTGCGTTTGATGCAGACGGTCAACACACCCGTACCGGACACATGGGGCTCACGAGAATAGAAGGAATGTACTTAAGTCAGCAGTCACTAAATAAATAAAAGTAGCAGCTATGGTTGGACAAATAACGCTTTTCAGTACGTCTTTATGATCGGCGAGGAGCGATGCTTTTACACTCTAATGGTGCATGACAGCAAATGTGGTTTAATCCTCAATAAAAGCTTGAAATACTGTAACTCACGGTGTTGTTTTTTTTTTTTCTTTTTAAAGATACATCCATCACCCCCCTTCGCCTCCACGTGAGCCGCTGTAGATGTGTCTGTGTGGATAACCATATGGGAGGCAGACCCGCTGGAACCTACACCGAGCAGCACACCAACAGCAGCAGCAGCTAAAGAAACCTTACACTGTCAAAACAAAGTGTGGCCCGCACATTTCAACCGTGCCAGCAGAAGCCGCTGGATTTGAAAGCCTGTCAAAGGAAATGTATACACATAAACACTCATACGTAAAGACAAGGACAGTCGCAAACAAACCGCGAGCAGGGACCACCGTGAGTGTTTTCGCTCTCTCCCTCTGTGCGATAAGAAAGTCCTTGTCTGTCTGCCCCGTCACGATGACAAGATGATCAACCGCCGAGCCCTCGCGAGGGTCGGAGGTCACAGTTCGGCCTCATCCCGCCCTCGCATCAGACCTCAGCTGTCACAGCTCCGCGCCTGATGTTTGCCCTCAAACGCCGGGGTTTCTTTTCCAACCGCCTTTTCCCCAAAGACTCTCCGATTGCTACGTAAAGAGCCGGTTATTTTTTGCTCCAAGGCCCACGTGCCGAGAGGAAATGAAGTCGCTCTCCCTCTGATCTCCAGCTCCATCATCATCATCACGGGGTGGAAAAAAAGAGTGCAAGACGGTAGCTGTGTTCAAGTGGTCTGGGATTCGTAGAGATTGAAAGTGATGAGTGGTGACTTAAAGGTCAAGGGGTGACGGCAGGGGAAAGCACCTACAGAGAGGGAGAGGCATGTGTGTGTGTGTGTGTGTGTGCATAGGGGGGATGGTTGAGGAGGCTCAGAGGGGGTTCAAATGGAAAAGTCAGTGTGTTGTGTTACGTTTCTCTTTATTTCCCTTCTTCATTCCCTTCTTCCTGTCTGTCTGAGAGCGATCTGACGAGGATTACCGCGCGTGCGGACGCAGCGTGTCTGCATGCATGTCTGCAACTGTGCTTTCACACGCGATTTGATTATCCCTTCCAGTAAATG
Organism: Spondyliosoma cantharus; assembly: GCA_900302685.1. Lineage (NCBI taxonomy): Eukaryota > Metazoa > Chordata > Actinopteri > Spariformes > Sparidae > Spondyliosoma > Spondyliosoma cantharus. Next base: position 23,664 of record OMLP01013058.1, on the reverse strand, counting down.
GTTCATGTAAATTTTGAAAACATTGGGACAAGAGGTAGGATTACACAGTAACGCTTGCCCTGGAGAGCTCTTTTTCGATTTTAGTGGTTGATGAGCAAAAGAAAAAACAGGACAGGTGATTTTAGCAAGCGGTCGATCAGAAGGAAAGCAAAGTAGGGAACAGAAAGGTGACCAGAGAGACAAGTGTTAAACTGGATAGCAGCAAGTGTAGCTGTCGACTTCTCTCCAGGAGGACGCATGCTCCACGCAGCCCTGATCAGACCCAGATGTGCAGGGATGTGCACAGCTGTGGGAAACATGACTTCATGTAAATATGGATGGTTGGGAAACTCACCTTACGTACAGTATATATGAGCAGATTTAGGCTGAGGGTTTTTGTGTCTGACAGCCGAAAAGAGATGTTTAGACAAGCGTTTGCTCAGGAAGTGAATGCTGCTGACAAATGGCAATCTTGTCCCCAGACACAGGAAGTCACAGTCACGGGAGCACTATGGGACTGAAGGGCAGAGGGCCATCAAGGGTCATGTGATGAGGACAAAAGTAGGCACAGAAAGAAAGTCTCTCAATTCCTAAAAATATAATATTTCAAAAGAGAATATGTTGTGAAACCTGCAGGGGGATATGTGAACTTAAACAGGGGTCATATCATTATAAACAACGTTTAGCTAGCTTTGAACTGTTTCTTACGATAGCTGTGCTGTACACGAACGACAGTTCAGTTGGTTTCGGTACTACGAACCCATATGCTCGACTCAGCACACAGACTCGTTGCCCTCGACTCATCTAGTACAAGTTCAACTGCAGCCTGTACGCCAAAAAATACCCAGAGATCAGGACAACTGTTGACTCAATTTTTGTTTGCCCGTTAGCTTGTTAGCTCATTATCCTTTGGACATCATTCTCGGCTACCTGCAAGATTGATTGCTGCAATTCTGTTGATAGGTGGACAACTTTCAACAATCCTTCACATATTCATTTAGATCCTTGATTGTGTCGAGGTAATTTCTTATTTCTGCTACTGTCTTGATACAATATATCCTACATATAGTGGTTTTAATTGTTTGTTTGATTATTTAATGTGTAGATGATAAAATAATGGACAACACAGTCACACTCACAGTAAGTAAAGGAAAACACTTCTTAATTTTAGTTTGATATGGCCTAGATCTCACTAAATAGGGCAGATAATGATGTAAACATCATTGTACATCCACTTGATACCCAGGCGTCCTTTTAGAAATGGCCCACAGGCTGCTCTAATCAACTTAACAACAAGCAATAAACTCACAAAACACTGGAACAGAGGAACAATGAGACTGGAATGTTTTGTTTGCTTTTGTAATTTTCTCTTGCTTGTTTTGGTCAAACTTTATCTGCAGAAACTCTGGAACCCGGCCCCCTTATACACTGTTAATGAACCTGCACCTGCATGTTGTTATCGCAGTAACTACCCGAGACAGTCCAAACTCGGTTGGGGTAGGCATGGTTCCCTAATGCTACACAACACACAAGAGTTTGGGGAAGTTGATTCACACACCGTGTCTAAGAGACGGAGGTCAGAGGGTGAAAGCGCTAACACAGAGACAGAGGTCGATTTCACAACACGGATAAAGTCTTCGAGAGCCCGGAGTAGAAAACCAACAGGACGAGGGGGGAAAGGCAGCGAGTTCAAAAATCTGAACGGGATTGTGAGCAAAGTTTTATATCAGCGAGGCATCTGCCAATAAACCGTTTCATATTTTTTCCACCTTGGAACAGAAGGCTTTACTGCCATGTGCTTCCAAGCTGTTTGTTTTTAGAGGAATTTCATCATATCGTATCAGAAGTCTTATTTACTCTATTTGGGGATACGTTATAAATCGTCAAAGCTGTCACAATACAGAAATGTGCGCTCGACTGTGTTGCTGCCTTGACGCCGTCCAGATTGCTCTCATTGCTTTTTGCCCAGTGCATGCTGGGATAGGCAGCAGCCAGCAGTTCAGGGGAGGGTGAAGGACATGGATGTGATAAATGACTCACGGTGTGACAAATCATTTCTACCTTGCCTAACCCTGACTAATGGTGGTTTTCCTGCACACTTCCGCTGTTCAATTAAGGACCACAATTACACGTGGGTATGACTAAGAGTGGCTTCATCTCATGTAGAAAGACAATGGGGAGTCACGTATTTATTGCATCATAAAACTTTCATCAAAACAACTTGTCAATGTTATAGTCCATCATAAAAACAAGAATCGTGCAACGATCGCTCAGAGGGCGATGACCTGTATACGTTTTATTGGACAGATACGCCGTTTTGTGTCCTTTGCCATGCCACTTATGTCGTTCATACGATGCATTTAGCTTTAACATCTCTGTGTTTAAACGCCGTCAGTCAGTTGCCCTCCGGTGCCAATTAATACACCAGATTGAACTTTTTAAAATAGAACTGGAAGGATCCAGATGTCTGAAACCTTTCCTCATGACAGGAAGCAGAAAGGAGAAGAAAGAAGAGAAAGTCTTCCTGTAGCCTGTGTGTCACTGACCCGCACACACATTCAGACACACACTTGCTTGGCACATTGACACTGTTGTCAGTGTCGGATCACTTTTGAACAGAATAGAGAGGGACCAGAAATCCCAATAAGAGTCGAGCTGTGACCTTGATGGGACTTCACTGACGCCAAGCAGAAACATTAACAGGTCAGTAACAAAAACCTCAAACGTGTTTATAACAGATGTGAAAACTGCAAATATGCACATCTGTAAATTTTACTTCACTTGATATTTTTTACAGGTCATTGGTTTGATTTAAGTCACAGTCAGATTTTAGTGTAGGAATTCTGTTTTCAGGACATGTTTGTGCATGAACATGTGCACAGTATGTTTATGTATGTATATAAACAGAGAGAGAAGGTAGTAAATGTTTATATGCGTATATGTACTGCAAAAAGATTTACTGTTTGTTTGTCTTTTCAATCATTTTGACTTCACTTCGCTTATATTTTCAGAAAACACTCATGGAGAGAAATGCCCCAACAATGTTCCCCGCCAATCACAGCCACACCAACGCCACTTGCTCCCGTGACAACGTTCTGAAGACGGTGGTGTTTCCCGTTCTCTACTCCTTTCTCTTCCTGCTGGGGCTTTTGCTCAACGCCGTGGCGGTGTGGGTGTTTTTCCGCATCCCCTCCAAGTCTCACTTCATCATATACCTGAAGAACATTGTGGTCGCAGATGTCATCATGACCTTCACGTTCCCTTTCAAGGTTTGATTTGACTTTCGTTTAAGGTGGCACGATTTATAAAGAGGTGTATAAGCTGTAATCATCAGGGTCAGGATGTAGTGAATGCATTCTCATTTTTGGGTGAACTGTTCCTTTAAGTTTCTGGTTATAAATGCTAACAACTCATCATCACTAAAAGCGTATTTTTTGTAATAAATAGTTAATAAATGCAATCCAGATGTCATGGAGCTACAACTTGGCAGCCCGAATGTTCTATTCATCGACTAACAACTGAGCTATGAAGCATACATACTTCATGGCTTGAATCTGCGTGTTCAACAATGAGATGTAAAAGCCTGAACACTGTGTTTTCGCAGGTGTTAGCAGACTCCAACATGGCCTCCACCGGGCTGCGTATATTCGTGTGCCGGGTCTCCTCGGTGCTCTTCTACCTCACCATGTACATCAGCATCCTCTTCTTCGGCCTCATCAGCATCGATCGCTGCCGGAAGACCATCAAGCCCTTCAGGGGGACGAATGCGGCCCGGCTGGCCCGTCGCAAGCTCCTCTCTGGAGCCATCTGGACCTTCCTGCTGCTTCTGTGCCTGCCCAACGTGATCCTGACATGCAAAACCCCGACCTCTCCAAAGATCAAGTGCAGCGACCTGAAGACAGAGGCTGGGCTCTACTGGCACGAGGTGGTGAATCATGTCTGTCAGGTTATTTTCTGGGGCAACCTGGTGACGGTGATCGTGTGCTACACCCTGATCACCAAAGAGCTGTACAGATCATACTCCCGCACCAAGGCTCACGTCGGCTCGTGTCGAGCGCCGAGCGGCGGAACAGTTCGGAACCCCGGCCAGTCAAAAAGGAAAATGAGCGCCAACGTGTTCCTGGTTCTGGCGGTGTTCTTTGTCTGCTTCGTGCCGTTTCACTTCGCCCGTGTGCCGTACACCATGAGCCAGACCCGAGGGGTTCTCTTTGACTGCAAGCTCAAACTCTTCTTCTTTCAGCTGAAGGAGAGCACACTCTTCCTCTCATCCTTAAACTCTCTCCTGGACCCTCTCATCTACTTCTTCCTCTGCAAGTCCTTCAGGAACACTTTGTTCAAGACGCTGCGGCTCCCCTCCGGTACCTGTAGCTGGATCACAGGTGGCGGGTCGGACACGGACACAGGCAGCACCCCTCTGAGAGTCCCCTCTGGATGAACGTAAAAACCACTGGACGTGATAAAGACTTTTCTAATTTTGGCACATTGTGTCGTCAGATAATGTGACTGTAAATACGGATGACAGACACAGTGATCTGCTTTCCCTCATATGCTAGTGAGATCTAGGCCATATCAAACTAAAATTAAGAAGTGTTTTCCTTTACTTACTGTGAGTGGGACTGTGTTGTCCATTATTTTATCATCCACACATTAAATAATCAAACAAACAATTAAAAACACTATATGTAGGATATATTGTATCAAGTCAGTGACCATGTATGAACATGAATGCCTGGTTTACTTACTTGTGTTGGACCTGAACTAACTGATGGTGGCATGTTTCTGTCTTTCTGTTCTCCATTCCAGCTCATAACAACATGGAGTTCCTCTTCCATGTTTTCATATCTACTAATCTTTTAAAAACAAGAAATGTGATGCAGTGATTTAGAAACTGAAAATAAATCTCATAAAAGGACGTCTGCAGCGCTCCTCTGACAGTCTTTAAAATGTCAACACGCCATGATCTCAAGGTTTAGTTGTGTTTGATCAAAACATGGAGTGGGTGAATGTGTCAAAGTGTTATGTCTGTAGACATTTGTGATTTGCGCTGTAAACAATAATGCTCATTTATGAAGAGATCTGTGAAACGTACCCAAAAGGCATCCTTGAGTAAAAGTTAAGATTTGGGTGAAGTATTTCTCGGGTAAAGGTGAACATCCCCTATATAAATGATAAATGGTAAAAGTCTTAAAGGATCTAATATCAAATGTACTAAGTATCAAAAGTAAAAGTAAATTATACATATATGATGTATTTATATACTTTATGCTGTGGGTCGACTGATTATCGGCCTTGAGCTGATATATATAATTTCTTTTGATTATCAGAATCTGTGTTTGTTTGTCTTTGTTTTGCAGATCATTTAAAAATACGCTGTTTTGCAGCATTTTGAGTAACTAAACGTATCAACAATAACTGTAGTTGAGTAAAAAGTACAACGTTGGTCTCCAGAATGTAGTGGAGAGGACGTATAAAGTGACAGAAAATGGAAATACTAATAAGTAATAACAAGTACAGTGTTTCGGTAAATGTACTTCATTCCATTCCATCACTGTTTCTGTGCAATATGAGAGTCCTCGAGGACGGTGAACAGGGGATTTCCAAGTGACTGCCTTGTTTTAAAGAAATTCATGGAGTAAAGATGCAACGACAGCTTTACCGTTTGTGGTTTGTGCCACAACATAATAATCAAGGTGACTGAAAGGGATGATTTTTTTTTTTTTTTGCTATAGTCAAGTTTGTCAATCAGCTGTAGCAGTAAATATGTGAACTAAAAGTCAAAGAAGAAGAGGATTACAAGCTACGGTGATACTTATTATCAATGTTACACTCCTCAAGAGAAAATGAAGAATCTAAGCATCTCTGCACGGTGAAAACAAGAGATGCATGTCATATATTTTAAGAAGAACCAGCCACCAGGAGAAATAATGCGAGTAGGAACTGATGATCAGTGACGGACAGATGAACTCGCCGTGTCCTTAAAAACACACGGCCTTCCACAATCTGTCTTATTTGAATCCTTTTCCCCCTCCACAGCAGCTGCAAGCACTCTTCATGTATTTGCATCTCTCTGGTTCAATGGGCCCGACACACTTCGCTAATTCATCTGGTGGAGTTGTTAATTCCCCAGGCCCGGCACTGTGGAGGTCGGGAGGCAGCCACTGTTGGTGAGTGACCCAATATCATGTTCGGTCTGTAACGTTTTTTTTTGAGGGGGAAAAAAGTGTTTTTCAGATTAGACTGAGAGGTGGTTGAAGGATTCCAAACTACATATTGATTAGACATTTAGAGTGAAATGGCTTGAGAACATCAGCTCTGCTTGAATGTGGTTTAGTCGCATGTGTCTTTCTGTGGAGGAGGAGAAATACCTTGGAACTGAGCAATGTTGTAATTTCATGATATTAGAGTTAAATATAACACAGTCTTATAACATTTCATTGGTCCAAGATAAAATCGTGTTGCTCGGAAGCTTTAATTCTTGATTAATTCTTGATTCTTGGTCATTAAAATCCAACCAGCACTTGTTTTTTCTTCTGCAACCGTAGTTATTACTGTCATTCTTCATTTATTTTACCTACACCGATGGATAATGGATAATAATGGATGGATAATGGATAAAATGCTCTGATGAGGTGAATCAGCTGAAACTTCTCACACTCAATCAGAACCAATAACAAAAGACAAAGAAGATAAAAGATTTTAAAAGCTGTGCAGAAAAGACTGTAGCTGTAATAACAGTCCCTAAACGTTACATATTCAGCATGTCTACGTGAGAGAGAAAAATATATATATATATATATAATCCAGTTTGTTTTGATTGAAAACAAATCCAATAATTACATAACTTCCGTCACACATGTGTCAAAAGTGGAAGTGTCAGGTTCCACATCCAGGATGCATTCAAATGCTCTGGTGGTGCATTCAAAACCAAATCCCCATAAAAAACAATGTCTTTCAAACTAATGACAGATGCAAATCAGGATTGACTGCGCAGGCAGGAAACATTTAAATCAGTCCTGGACCTTAGCTCAGCCCGGTCATTTACTCTAAAACCTCTGTGCACCAAAGCTTGTTGTTATTCTATCACATCAGTAAGTGATCCTGCAGCACTTAAAGGACAAGTTCACCCAAAAATGAAAATTGTTGAAAAAGTTGAACTGAGTTGAACATCTGAAGTAGATGGGGGAAAAAAAAAAATGACTTCATGCAGCCCGTCCCCTCTAGTCCAAAACTTTGGAAGCCATGAAAATCCATTGATTTGAAGAAACACAATTTACTCCCCTTTTTAATCTTCACTGTAGTGGCTAAGCTAAAAGCATCAGTGCACTTGACTGAATCTTAATTCTCGGATGTATAAGCATAAGGTCATGCCAATGTTCTCTTCAATCAAATTTGTTCATTTTACTAAATTAGTAATATTCTAAATTCGTTGAAACCTAATGAGAAATAAGACTCAACAGCAGCAGATATGGGTGGTATACAGGGCTACAAACTCTGATGTCTGTATGTTTTTTTTCTTTCCAGATATCATGATGGGGTCCAACACCACAGCGCTCATCACCTCTACCTGTGCTTCTTTAGACACTGCGACCGCAAAGTTGGCCGTCGTGTACCTTTACTTCTTCCAGTTCCCCTTTGCGTTACTGCTCAACGGGCTGGCGGCGTGGGTTTCCCTGCACCTCCGCTCCACCTCCACCTTCATCGTGTATCTCAAAAACCTGGTGGCTGCCGACCTGCTCCTGACGCTGACGCTCCCGCTGAGGGCAGCCAGCACGCTTCCCAAAGCGACGTCGTGGTTGGGCTTGAAGGCGTTCGACTGCCGTTTCTCGAGTGCGATTTTCTACACCTGTTTGTACACGAGCATCTCTTTAATGGGTCTCATCAGCCTCGACCGCTTCTTCAAAATTGTTCGACCGTGCGGGAAGGCGCTAGGACAAAGCGTGGCCTTCAGTGTCGTGATGTCCGCCTTGGTTTGGGTGGTGTTATTTGGCGGGACACTTCTTCCAACCATCATCCTGACAGATCGGCCTCTTGTCAACATGACAGAAGACTTCTGTATGTCAATGAAAAGTCCAGCAGGTGTGACCCTTCACAAGTACGTGGTCGTATCTATGGAGGCCTTCTTCTGGCTCGTCAGCATCCTGATCGTGTTCTGCTACATCTGTATCACCCTGAAGGTCCTGCAGTCCTTCAGAAACTCCGGGAGCAACAACAGCCAAGGAAAGAAGAAGACCAAGCTCCGCGTCTTCCTCATCCTTCTCGTGTTTTTCGTGTGCTTCGGGCCTCTCCACATCATACGCATCCCCTTCACACTGAACGAAATCTTCGACATCGACAACTGCACCGCAGCGTGGGTGATAACACTCAAAAGATTTGCTGTGTGGCTCTCGACCACTAACGCCTGCCTGGATCCTTTTCTCTACATCTGCCTGTGCAGGGAGTACAGAGACAAACTGGTCGACATGATGAAAGCCAGAGGGATCCGTGTCAGGTTGTTTTCAGATGAAAGAGAGTAGGAAATGTCGGGTTAAATGACGTTGGAGACAAATAAGCTGTCATCAGTCACTCATTAAGCTGTGCTTTTATATTTTATATTTTATATTAACCCTAACCCTAACCCCCTAACCCTGAAAAACATGAATAACTGGGGAAGCAGGAGGGTAACACAGTAACTTCTGAGCTTTAAATTTTATATCATACTGCCCTCTGGTGACCAAATGAAGATGAGCATCGATTGAGACTAAGGAAAACTAAAGTTAGAAACATGATGAATAAACAACATATTATAGATTAGTCAATTTGATTGCAAAAATATGCAATGGGTTCAACCGACTGAACACACAAATTCTATGTAAAAATCCTCAGGAATGTGTCTTAGTACTATATAGATATAGATATATATAGATATACAGTATACACACATTTAAGTACAGTCTTTCTTCCAAGTTTTCATAACTCAACAACATGTTTCAATCCCATGTTATTGTGAGACTTATATATTTGTCTGTACTTATCAACGTATCAATAAATCTAATGTTGAAGTCGTCTTTTGTCTGTCTCTTGTGTGATCGGGCCACCGCAGATACCATTTAACAACAGTCTGAGTAACAGTGTAACTCAGTCTTGTTAGTTCATGGGTTTTAAAGGGGTAAATGTAATGAAAAGTATAAGAAAATATCTTTTTTGGAGGGAATTAATAGACATTGTTGCAAAAGTGCTACAGGTATCCTGTTAAAACATCCCCCATATGAATATCAATTGAATAGAACTCTGAAAGTATTAAAGGTAAAGATATTATATGTACTTAGGTATTTAAAGTACAATAAAAATTCAATTCTACTATGAGTCGACTGATTACTTGCCAATTATGGAATCCGATATCGTCATGATCAGAATCGGTGTTTGTTTGTTTTTTAACCAACTACTAATAAGATAAAGTACAATTTAAAAACATGTTATTTATTTATTATTTATTAGTTATTTTACAACACCAAGGTTGTAAATCAAAACTGGGTTTACATCCCGTTAAGCTAATAATTAGAAAAAAAATTCAACGTATGTGGGCGGAGGGTGAATTGAGGAATCTCAGAGCGAGGGGGGGAGCTACTCGGTGGTCTGGTGGCACAACAACGGATACTTCTGTACAATTGCATCCTAAAAATTGTGGGCCTGTTAAATAAATGGTTACATTAATGTTGCCACAACAATTCCCATAAATCCATATCTGTACTTATTAACTTTACTGCTAAAAAGCACTAGCAAAATGGATGTCCTTATTTTATGATCTCTGAGTAATAAACTAGCAATGTCTTCCTCAGATGCGAGCAGTGAAATAAAAAACGTCACCACAACACACACACCGCTTGTGCGACCATAGTTTTGGTCACTAACAGACACTAAAACATTATCGAAGATTTCTAACTGGTCTGACGGAAGTAGAGCTGAATTCCAATCTAGTTTTCTAGAGCTGTTGCACTTCCTGTGTTTAAATGAGCTCCTCTAAAGCTTGTCAGTGCTTTTAATGAAGCTCTGATCACTGAGGCCACCTGTTGGTCACATGATGTTACTGCATAAGTTGCTGCAAAATCAACTCTTCATTTTTTGAAGTAACTGGTGCATAAAAAAAAGAAGAAGAAGAATTACACTTTAGATATATAGTCACTTTAGATATTTTCAATTTTTAATTTCTAATTCTATGACATGAGTTCAGTGTAAAGGGTCATGTTTACAGCCCTCTATCATGTTGAGTGAATGTGTACAAACTAAATAACTACATGTGATTTATTACAGAATAACACTTGAAATGAATTACTTTCATCTTTTTAACATTATGTTTATTAAGTCTACGTTAAATAAATGTTATCAGACCAAGTGAATTAATCTATTCACACTGACAGAACATGATAGCAAAGCTTTGCACTAACTTTAACCCTTTACACCAAACTTTTAAAATTAGAGGGAAGATTTAAATGTAATTGAAAGACTCAAAGTCACCGTTTTAGTCACTTTTTGGAGTGTGCAATCATTCAGTCAGTCTTTTAATCAAGAGTTACCCAAGGTACAAGGAGAAAACAAACACATGAAGAGCCCAGAAAGAGAGAAAAATATAAAAATTCTAAATCACTAAACGATCAGTTGCTGCCTCTGTATTTCTTAAAGGAAAATGTATTTTCCGCTGCCGGTAACAACCAACACAACTCAGAGAGAAGGGTGCATCCATATGGGGGAACATTTGTTAAGCTAATGACTCAGTGGACATAACATCACACATGCAAGGGCTGTCATGTCTTAAAACAACGCTTACTTTATCAACTCCATCTTAAAGTCGAGGCAGGAGATTCATGTGCAGACTGAAGGAAGTTTAAAAAAAAAAAATGATCGCATTCCTCCCTCATCCTGTCTGTGTTTGGACTGTGGGCTGGCTGTGTGACATTTGTTCTTGCTTTTGGCTAAAGGACCACCGAGCTTTTCCTAATTTTGCATACCTCCTGATATATTGCCTGTCCGATCACAGCTCAAATGTTGATTTGCTTGCTAAGTAAATTCACAGTGTTTCTTGAAACGCCTACTGTATCAGATCAGTGTCATTGTCACACATGTCTTCATGCAGCTCTGTGACCGAGACTGAGAGAATCGAGCCATCGAATGTAAGTTATTATCAAAGTGTGTTTTTATTTAGGCTACGACTGCATCGCGAGTTTGTGATGTTGTAGTTAAAATGCTCACAATGCGCATGCACACTGTGAGAAAACAACTGGATTATTCTGGAAGGTCTTAATGAGTTTATATTTATAAATATTAAATTCAGGAAACAGCTTCAATTTAATTTAATACTGATGCATCTGTATGTGCTACACACTGTAAGTGTAAGTGAACGACACCATCAGCAAGAAGATTAGCTGTTTCTGGAGAGTTATTATTTTTATTCTTAGCACCTGTCACTGGGTTTGATAAGTCATCAAATTAAAGCAATTTTTTATGGCAGCATGATTAAAATTGTTATTAATCAGAGGGGAAAAATCTCCATTAATTGATTTTCATGCCTGAACAAACTAAATTAACAAACTTTTCATGACTGAATGAACAAACTGACCTTAAAGGACAACACATTTTCATTCTGTTTTACTTTGTTTATACGTGGCGGACCCTGCCACCTTTCCAGCTTCCTTTCTAGAAGATAAATATTTCTGAATTTTGTGTTATTATCTCATCAATATTGTAAATATAACTTTTCCAAGTGCACAATAACAAAAAAAGATTTGTGAAAATCAGATATTTACTTAATATCCCAACATCAGCTTGATTAATATTCTCTGAAGAGCAAGAACTAGAAAACTGAGATATGTTATGTATCAGGATTTTTTATTTTTTTTTGCTAATGAACCCATATGTCACTGAATAGAAGTGTTGGAAAGCTGCATGCATGTATGACAGAAAAGCTTATAATAAAAAAGATTGTTTCAAAACAAATGTATTTACACTGCTGTCCGGTAAACACCATTAACAGCACACAGCTCCCTTTGCTTCGCTCAGCCTGCCACCGTGACCGGGAGAAGTGACGGGCGGTAGGTGAACGTGCCGACCTTCTCTTTGACACTAACCAGCACGGTGAGTGGAGACGCAACTCAATCCGCACCCCTGATTTTATGAAGATGGAATAAAAGACATGATTTAACGAAGACAAAATATTTGCTTTTGAAGGATTTCTCTCACACTGTTGGAATCATCAACTGTCTAAATAATGCTGCATTATTTAGAGGGAGAATCTGATTTGTTCCCTGCCTACAGAAAAGCTGATGCTTCCTAACAAGTTGAATTTCTGTGTTTTTAAACTCTTTCATTTTCCTCAGGTGCAGTTATGTCGTCCAACCAAACATCTCAAAATGACTCGGGCTGCGCCAGCTTCTCTTACGACCCGAACGCCGTCTCAATTCTCTACTTCCTGATGTTCCCCGTCGCTCTGTTGCTGAACGGCGTGGCAGCCTGGGTGTCTCTGCACCTCAAGTCCACCACCACCTTTGTGGTGTACCTGAAACACCTCGTAGCCGCTGACATTGTCATGACCCTGATCCTCCCACTCAAAGGCGCGGGTGACCTGGAGAACGTATCGAAAACAACTTACGTCATTCACTGTTATGTCAGTCCCATTTTCTACAGCACACTGTACACATGTATCACTCTGCTGGGTGTGATAAGTCTGGACCGCTTCTTCAAGATCATGACACCCCAGAGCAAGTTGTTTGGTAATCTGACCTTCGGCAAAGTGGTGTCATGCTCAGTCTGGGTGATACACTTTGGAAGCACGGCTTTACCAAATATCATCTTAACTAACGGATCAGTAGCCAATCTGACAACGATCAGCTCGTGTATGAACCTGAAAGGACCGGCTGGACTCAACTTCCACGAGAGCGTCGTGATTTACCTGAATGTGTTCTTCTGGCTTGTCAGTGTGGTCGTTGTGGTTTGCTATATTTGCATTACACACAAGGTGATCCAGTCTTTTAGAAACTCCGGCAGCAATAACAACCAGGGAAAGCAGAAGATCAAACTGCGTGTTTTTCTCGTTGTCATTGTGTTCTTTGTGTCATTCGGACCGTACCACATAGTCAGGATCCCGTACACCTTTCAACAAGTCGTCTTCTCGTCCCACAACAGCTGCTTATACATAATAGGCAAGCTGGCCAAGGAAGTCAGCCTCTGGTTCGCTACCACAAACATCTGTATGAACCCGCTTCTGTACGTCTTTCTGTGCAGGGAGTTCAAGGAGAAACTGACCTCTATGATGCAAAACGGGCCCATGCCATTCTTAGCAGCCTTGGCAGAGAAAGCAGTACATTTAAGTACATAAGAACATTTAAGTACAGTATATGTACTTTAATTGAGTATTTCCATTATGTAAATTTCATATTTCAAGTCCACTAAATCTCAGAGACAAACATGGTACTTTTTACATTGCTCTGACGGTAGCCATGTTTCCATAAAATGTCAAGTGAATTTTAAGCAAACTTTTGAAAGTGCACAAAAACAAAAATAAAAACCTGACTGCCATTGTTTATAAAACCCGTTGATGATTGCATAACATTCAACTCACAACATCACTTTTCGATCTTCAACCTCGAGTGGTTGCTAGCCTTGCTAATGTCAGCTAGCAAACGTTAACATCGCTATCGCTCACTAGCATGACCTGGAAGCTATTGAGATATCATGAAAAGTAGTGGTTCCACTGAAATCTAATAAAAAGAGGTGTGTCTCATTCAACCAGTATTGGAAGACATCTTGCTATTCACTTTGAGTCAATGGGTCAAACGACCTGGAAGCTATTGACAAATGTTTTTTCGATCATTTCTCTAGCAAGATTGCTTACAAAACACAGATACCATGTGATATTGACAGCGTTATACTATTGGCTCACAAACCTTGTTAGAAGCTGGAACCAACCGTCAGAACTTTAATAAAGAGATAACCAAAACAATCATTTTGGACCAAAAACATCAATTCACAATCAAAATAATCATTTTGGGAAAAGAGATACATGTATCTATACACCCTGTAGATGTATTATTCAAAACAATGTTGGGCTCTGTAAGAATTGGCAACCTTAGTTAGCTATTTAGCTCAATTAGCCGTGAATCTAGTGGTGCAGACTGGGAGCTCGTAGCATCAGGGGAGTGTAAGTGTCTATACTGCTAACACAGGAATGTTGGACCAGTTGTTCTTCATATTCTGTTGATAAGTTTAGTTAACTTTTCAACCAAAAGTCTTACATATTGCACCTTTAATTAATGTGTTGCTGTGTACAGCTTTTATTCATAGTGGAGTATTTTCACAGTGTGGTAATGACACTCTTACCACAGGAAAGGATCTTTATACTACTGCTTAATATTTCCACTGTGAAAATGTTTTGTTGTAGGCTGAGCTCATATGTCACTGTAGGTTCTCAAGATTAAATGTCAGATCATTTTTTCATGTATATATCAAGATTTTGCTGTTTGCTATATTTCATTTCTTAAGCCCGTGTTAGTCGCAGTCGTAGGCTGATGTGCGCTCTTTGGTGTCGCTTTAAATAGCTTGAAGACCATTAACAGGAAATGCAATAAGGATGGATGAGATAAACAGTAAGGAGCCAGTGATATAATGCTGTTTTATGTGTCAACAAAATACAGTTTTAAAGTAGCTCTGGGAGTTGAAGGTCAGAGGCAAACAGAGACCATCAATGAAGCTGCCATGCAAAGCAAGCTCAGTTGAAGCTTGTTAACATTTGCATCTCACACTGAAATTGTACAATGCTTGTGTGCGTCAGTTAAAAATGTATCTAAGGGTGCTGCAGATATGTTTGCAAGATGTCTATCAGCCAATGTCATCAGATTGCCGCATGCTAATCAGCACTTAACATAGAAGGTTGCCGTGCAGAGTAAAGTGTGTGTGTGTGTGTGTGTGTGTGTGTGTCCTCTGTAAAGATTGCGTTCAGCTGTAAAAACACTTGAAACAAATGTGCCATAATTCTGTCAAATGTGGTGACTGATCCAAAAATAAATGCAAAATGTGTAGATGTTTCCCTGAAAGATTTATGCAGTTTGTGATTCTGGAACACAAAACTTGACTTCTGCTACATGTGGTGACGAGAGGTTTATCTTTTGGTACAGTGTGATGTGGTTGAACAAAGGCTGTTATTATTTCATAGTTGACATTCTAATTATTCAAAGAGAGCATTTCAGACAGAGGGGGAATACAGAGCTGCAGCACTGGACAGTTTAAGAAAACTGAATGCGTCCTTTGAGCATTAAAGCATGTAAGCCTATAGTCCCCCAAAATGAAACGAGGAACCTGAAAAGCAGTGTGTCTCCTTTAAGTCTGGAAGCCACATGTATCTGCGTCATTTTCATTTAAACAGATTCTGATCAAACAACAACAACAAGTTACTCTGTCACATAAGCTGAAAGTTCACTGGGGGGCCTGTTGTAAACACATGCATGTCATCTCTCAGCCGTGTGGTTTCCCATCGGTCATCGTGTGGCCATGATCCAAGGAAGATCACACAGGAAATCGTGTCATGTTGTTCTCAGAGTACACTATTTTTATCAAGAGAACACAATGGGGAATTAAAACTCGAGGAAACGTGTTCAGATATGAGGGGAAGGAACTGCTCAGTCACTTATACACTGTTTTTGTCATGTGTTCCGTTTGACACAGACAAGAGAGTTGTAAATCTGTTTTTAGCAGTTTTACGTAAAAATACGAAATGACATGTTGCACAAAGTACTCTATTAAATGAGTCACATGAGAAGAGTCTCATCATGAGCACAGACAGACAGATAGAGGTGGAGTAAATAAGCCAACAGGATGGAGGGGGGAGTGGTGGTGGTGGTGGTGGTGGTGGGGGGGCTGCAGGAGGTCTGTAGATGTGGGTCGTGAAATGAGTCCATGGCTTTGGTGTTCGCCTGTCAAGAGCTACAGAGACTGACGCAAGCTCGCGGAGGAAGGGGGCCTGGCACGGAGCAGAACAAGCCTCTCGGCAGACAATTGGAACAGGAAGCGAGGAAGGAAAGGGTCTTTCACCCGGAGGAAGACTGGCAAACTCATTGGGATTGTGACAAGACAGCCACACAGTAGCTCCAAGAGACCACCCATTGTAAGAGCATCAAACACACACACACGCTTAAAGAGGGAGAGAAGTAGGGAGAAGGACAGAGAGGCTGGAACTTCATTAGGTCAGCATTAGATTGAACTTTATACTAAAGACAACACAAAAGTATTCAATTTTGGGTTTTCTAGTGTTTCGTTTCCTTCCTCTGGGTGGGAAAGAGAAAGGGGAAATTGGATATTTCACTTCTGTTTTTTTGTTGTTTTTAAATGACTATTTTTCATTCCTTTATCTATAATTTCTCACATGCCCCACAGTCACAGACGACAAGGACACGACAAGAAGGTAAGACTCAATCACTGGCTTTTACAAGTCTTCTTGAGAATACACCAGCTTAAGCTACAATGACAGATTTTGTGTGACGGTAGCTGCAACAGACCTAATTAATATTAATGTGCACTAAAATAGTTGAAGAGTGCAGCAAATGCGGGTTACTATGGCGCCTGCTCCTGGCCTCAGAGTTATCTAAGCTGTGACGGTTTTTCAATGTAAAGACAGACACACCAGCAGATATACTGTCAGACAGGAGGAGAATCCTAAATGAACTAATGCAAGAGTTTGTTAGTCGGGAGCTGTGTGAATAAGAAGGAGAGGCAGACAAAGAAGAAGAAGAATCTTCATTTTATCACATACATCAGAATCATCTGTGCATTTAAGGTAGGCAACTTTTACTATTTCTAGTCTTTTCTTTGAATGCAATTTCTATTTTGGTAATTTTGCTATTTTTACTCCGCTACATACACACTACTTTCTGGGTAGTTCACCAATTAAAATTATTGTATACAAAAAAAATTAATAAATTATAATGTTTTGTCATAATTAAACCACTTGAAAGTAAATACAAGTAGAGCCAGAAAAGCTGATTGATTGAAATTTAACATTTAGTGGCTCTGTTGAATATGAGGCTTTGCTTCTTTAACTTTCAAATATTTCACTTTAATTTGAATATTTGTGAGTATTTCTTCATTACGGTTTGGAAAAAACAAGCGTTGTGGCAATTGTAATGATATTTTCCTTACTATTTCAGAATTTTTGCAGACTGAACAATCAGTCAGTTATTCAAGAAAATAATCAACTGATCAATCCATGATGAGAATAATCCTAAACTGCCGTCAGCTCACTGTCAACCAGCTGAAACAGTGACATCCTGACAGTCATAGAGGGCATTTTTGTGCATTGAGTACATATTCCAGATATTGGTTACATACTTTTACTTACGTAACTTACTTCACTGTCAGCATGAATCTGGTTGTTGGATGCCTTCATCACTGTATATTAAGCGTATCTGTGCATTCTGAACTGAATTGGTAGTTTGACCGCCATAAACCTTCAGAACAGTCAGTTCTCCTGAGCGACCTCCTTGTCTTAATGTGGTGACATAGAGTGAATCTAGCTTTGACGATAATGTCACTTACATGTTCATGCAAACAGAGCTTATTTGAATCTGAACATTTGAGTGAAGGTTTGATATTTGCATATATATAGGCTCTGGAAACAACACATACAGCGCTCCCTCTACTCAAACTTTGTTTATGTATTTACACGTCTCCACTGTGTATTTACCCTCTGTGACAATCTTACTCTCATTTTATCGTCTTTCTTCTCTCTCATCCTTCCGCCAGGTCCGCCAAAAGATCAGAAGATGAACACCACCCTGTCAAACACTTCCATCAAGTGTGACCGGGACACCAGTGTGACAGCCGTGGTGTTCCCATGCCTGTACAGCATCCTCTTTATAGTTGCCCTGATACTAAATTCCCTGGCTGCCTGGATCTTCTTCAACATCCCCAGTACCTCGACGTTTGTTGTCTTTCTAAAAAATGTGGTAAGACACGCGTGCTTTTGCTTTACATGTGTTGTCAGTGCAGAACAAATTGAAATAAAAATAAATCCTTCATTACCAGGTGGTGGCTGACCTGCTGATGACCCTGACCATCCCTCTGAGAGTCTTAAGTGATGCAGGCGTGGGCTCCTGGCAGCTACGCGCCTTCCATTGCCGATACTCTGCGGTCCTCTTCTACATCACCATGTACATCAGCATCCTCTTGCTGGGCCTCATCAGCCTGGACCGCTACCTGAAGATAGTCCGGCCCTTTGGGAAGTGTCCCCTGCAGAAGGTGCGTGTGGGCCAGGTGCTGAGTGCTGTCGTCTGGGTGGTGATGTTATCTATAGCATTACCCAACGCCATTCTGAGTGACCAGCCGCCAAAGGTCTCTGGAGGCAGGCTGAAGTGCACCTCCATGAAGAGCAGAGCCGGCCTGATCTGGCATGAGGGAATCAACTACTTCTGTCAGGTAGCTATTGAAATAAAGGAATAGTTACAAAATCAGCCTACCAGCACCTCTAAAGCTCACTAATCAACCCAGAGCGTCAGGTTCCTTCAATACAAAGACTGAAGTGTGAAAAAAAACAACACAAATTGGTTTATGGGTAGATTTTGTGTCGGACTGTTTCTTCTTTTAAGCTTGAATTTTTGTATGTCTTGAACTAACAAGACCACAGCGACATGTTGGTGAGCTTTAGAGGTGCCGGTATCTGGACTATGGTTATTGGACAAAGACAGGCTAGCTGTTTCTCCTCTGTTACACATTTATTGCACAGACCATGCACTGTATAATAAACATGAACATAGTAACTGTGACAGGTCAATGTGGGGGCTTTGGCCAATAATAATGAAATAACGCTGACAGAAGCTTTATATCCCTACCAATCCAAAAACAGGCAGCCTGGTAGCTAACAGCTACACCCTAAAAAAACTGGTGCTAAATAGCACTAAAAGTAGTTCTTTGGCTTGTAATCATAGGTGCTGTATGTCAACTTTGTCAAATTGTGTGTGTGTATATATATATATCCATTCAAATCGCCATGCAAGTGTGCACATATTGCAGAACTCAGAAGTGTTGCTTTGGCTCATAATTATAGGGGAACTTATGAGGGAGTTTTTTTTGTGCAGCAGTAGTGCTATACCACACCTCAACCACCTCAAATAAAAACCTCCATTTTTCCATTTTTCTCTATGTAGCTAGACAGCCAGCAGCAATCTGTCACTCAGAGTGCCAATACCTTTAAAATTAAAATAAAAAATGAGTGAGTTATACAAAATTCACGCCCATACGGTTGTATATGAGGGATTTGGCTGCAGAGACCAAAAACCTTTATTGTACCACACCCTAAACATGTTTCTTAAGCTTTGAAAAGTTGGGCATTTTTGCGAGAACAAGTACATTCAGGCAGTGTTGCACTTTTCCTTTGAAATATCTGCATCAACAGCTGACTGAAACTGGCTTTGAGAACAACTGAAAAACAACTGTCCGCTTTCATGTTTAGTTTTTATATATGTGTACTTGCAGGTGGTGTTCTGGGGCACGCTGGCCTTGATGGTGGTTTGCTACACGTTCATCAGCAAGAAGGTTTATGAGTCATACAAAGCCTCAAAGAGCAGATCTCAAACAGCCAGTCGCAGGACCAAAGCAAAGGTCTTTGTGGTGGTCGGGGTGTTTTTCGTCTGCTTCGCCCCATTTCACTTTGCCCGCGTCCCCTACACTCTGACCCAAACCGGCAGCTTGGTGGGTTTGTGCCGGGCACAGAATGCACTTTACATCGCCAAGGAAACCACCCTGTGGCTGTCGGCCACTAACGTATGTCTGGACCCGCTCATCTACGTGTTCCTGTGTAAAGTGTTCAGGAAGAGACTGACGGCCACACTCTGCCGTAGGGCGCTCCACAAGGGTGGCATGGAGTCTCCCACGGCAACGTCGACTCAGCTGGAGATGTCACAGATGGCCCAAAGTAGCAAACTGCCATATAACGGGCTGCCACAGTAACAAAGTGTATACATGGACGATGGGACATTATAAATAACTGTGCCTGTGAAGACTGCCTGAAAAGAATGTGTTGTTCTACTTGTAAATATATTTGTATCTCGATTAAATAGGTTGTGAAATGTAAAGAAATGTCAAGAGGCATTCCAAAAGTTTCACGCAAACAACTGTTTTGGTACAGTATGAGCCAAGCCCTTCTGCTACATGTTTGCAGAGTCATCCCACAAGTTTCCTTAATTGTGCTTACTGTCATTTTCTTGCTTCCTTCTTTCTAATCTCGTCAGAACGGCACTTTCCCTTCTCAAAAGTTTCCATTCTCCGATGATTACACCGCGCACACAAGGACTGGGTGATAACAAAGTGGGCAAAGGAGCAGAGGACAGCAATAGGCACTGCTTACAGCCATAGCTTCTGTGTACTATAAATAACAATAATAATAAAATGTATATATTTCATACTACAACTGCATGGTGTTCGACTTCGAATGCTGCTGAGGGGGTAGGAAATGAGTCTCAAACATGTGACAAAATGACCTTTCTGATTACATCCGTCTTTAAAACCTTCATAAACACAAGATCGTGAGCAATGACTGCATAAATGCACACGCAGCACCTCACTCTGCAACAATAGCAGCCAATCAGATTGGAGGCTAAAACCACCCAAACCTATCTGCCAAACCACAGAAGTCTATACAGATGGTGATGATAATGAGCCATAGTTCATAACATGCTCAAACTAATGTTAAATTTATCCCATCAGAGAAGAAATAAAAGGATGGTTAATTTATTTTTGTGTAAAGGAAATGTATTGTGCTCACTTTCAGGTTCATAATAACAGGTTTACATGTTTAATGCTCAAAAAACACATCAGTTTTCTCATACTGTCCGGTGCAGCAGTTCTGTATTCCCCCTCTGTCTGAAACACTCTATTTTAGCTCCTGTCTCTTTAAGAGAGAATATCCTGAATGTCCAGCTGCTCCGATTGGTAGGCTCAAACATGCCTGACCCCCGACTAATAACGACAGAGCAGCTGTGCTCAATCAATTCTTATGTGCCAAATTAGCAACTTTATAGGCATAAATTGGGGAAAAAAAGTGTGACATGGTGATGTAACGTGACGAGGCGTGTAGGAGCAGTTCTTTCTGTGGGAGAGAGGAGCTTCTGTTTGTGCAGATTTTGACCTTTTGCATGGAGAAAAACATATTAGGTCTCCTTTAAAATGTTTACTAATTATGGTCCTTCTCTTATGGTTAGCACGAACTTGAGATAATGATTAATTTATCACTAGTGGTGACAACTCTCTTAGGCACTGCTGATAAAGATTGAGCAAGAGGCCAACAGAAACGGTAGACTCATATCACTCTCCTGGAGATTAGGTGATTCTATCTATGGAAACCAAATAAACACCCAAGGTGGTAAGCATTTGCAAGGTAAGGCGTATGGCCTTTCGCAATACTGCAGTCGTGTCATTGCATCATTAATTTTTGAATTGAACAAGAGGAGAAAAAAAAAAGGAGAACTGGAATAAATTGTCATTTTTAAACACTGCAACACCCCGAAGACGGGTTTCAGGATATTCACAAACTGGTTCTGCAGGATTAATGTCACCTCCCACCTGATTTACAATCGTGTCTGCATGTGGCTTTGATTAATGTAATAATGAAAAATGATCTTCCTCCATCCCACCCTCTGTTGGCTACGACAGAGGCTGATATTTGGGCAGGAAATTAATGAGCTACAGAGCGGTCGGAGCGGCGGCTGCAGCCGGGGAAAGGACCGTTTGTCACCCTCAGATTAAATCCTCTGACAGATGACCCTGCAGTAGTGAATTATTAGAAATTCTAAATGACATTCATGGAAATTAAATAAACCCTGGAGATAGTGTTGCCTAGCAGTGTGCACGGACACAAGTTCAGAGAAGAGGTAGATAAATAAGAAGCAGGTGGAGGTGTGAGCTGACAGTTTCATATAACTGGATGCATGTGGACAGCCTAATGAAACATGGTTGCCTGTCAGAGAAGCCTGTCAAGTCTGCCTGTCAGCAATGCCAATCAGAAGAGATTTATAAGCAGTTTCATATCATGATGCCCCAGGAAATGGCTTGTAGGGGAGCTTATTAGAGCTTAGACTTAAGCTTTGGGTCAAAAAAGTCATTGTGACACATTGTTCAAAAAGTAACTGATGAGAGACACTGAACCACGTACGTCACTCTTCTTAAACACTTGGAAAAAAGTTTAAATGTACATTTTAGATCACCATAAAACTCAGTAAATGGAAGAACAGAGAGAAAAGCCCAAGAGCCGAATCAATTTTGGCCACTAGGGGGGCAAAAGAAGCGCCTCAAGCTGGAGGACACATAGCTCAGAAATGTCATTGACTCAAGCAATATGTGAATAAATAAAAATGATGAAAAGAATTGAAAATTAGT
Organism: Spondyliosoma cantharus; assembly: GCA_900302685.1. Classification (NCBI taxonomy): domain Eukaryota; kingdom Metazoa; phylum Chordata; class Actinopteri; order Spariformes; family Sparidae; genus Spondyliosoma; species Spondyliosoma cantharus. The sequence continues at coordinate 1,299 of OMLP01013058.1, read as the reverse complement.
TGGCTTCTACATGTCTCTGAATGGTTAAAAATTTATTTATTTATTTATTAAGTGTAGGAGGTTATAGTAATCATATTTCAAATCGTAATTTTAACCACAGTTTGAAACGGTTTCAACATAAATGCATGATGATATTTCTTTGCACTGGTGCCCTTTTTCATTTTTTCACCCATTTTAACATCGTAATCTTTAGCTCCAAACAACACTGACTGAAGTGACATCACTTAAGTCAATTTATTTAATTTCCTGCAGCTCCCTCTGGAGCAACAAAGGTAGTAGCCGGCTAATATAGGTTATCAAGGACTGTTTATGCCATTTTACTTTGTGTTTTGTTTTTCTCAGATTTTAAAGTAAGCCCCCATCTACATCAGTTATTTAGGAGAGATGCTGCCACACTGTTTTGCTATGAAGCTCCAGAGATGCTTTTTGGACTACGAAACTCCACCCAAAACATAAACTTCTCATTTCTGACTCCATATAATTTCAATGAGTAAATATAATTTCTCCCCATCCCAAAAGTAATATTTAAATATCAACTCCACAAAAGTCAAAACAAATCACTGGAATCCGTTTTTCCTGGTAAATTAGGTGAGACTGTTTCTCACCACTACATATGAAGGCATATGTAATGACGTCATGGTAAATGTTTTTGTAGTAACTTGAATGGCCGGGCTATCTGGGCTATCTATTTTTCTGATAGTTACTGAAAAATAAAATAAAATACAAACAATGAAATCGTTTTGCACTACAACCACAGCGATCTGGAACATTAACATGCAGATTAAAGCAGATGACGTAAATTACACACTCAACAACAGCACGGAGAGAAACTCCCCAGACTCCATGTTAAAACCACTCAATTTTGTAAGATGTTGAGACAGGAAACACTCTATAAACTTATTGAAATGCTGAATTTGACAAGTTCCTAACCATTCGGGCCTTCTTGTAAATTCGGCACATGCTAAATCAATCGCCGGTTGTTAAAATGCCATGTTTCAGCAGCAACACGCGCCGATGTGTGAAGCTATCTGTCTTTAACCGTCACTTTTACTCACAGCACGAGGCTTTCGAGCGCGAGCTGCTTCGAGTTTCACGGGCACGCGCGCCGACATAAACACACCGGATGGGCACGCTTGCTGGCTGGCTGCTGCTGCTGCTACATGCCACGTGACGTCGCTGCCGGGTCATGTGATCCTCCTCCGCTGCCGTCAACTTTGTGTCCCTCACATCCCAAACAAACGAACATGGCGGACTACGAAGAGCGGCGTAGCCTGCTGGGAGAGGAGGACGAGGGGCCGT
>OMLP01013057.1:66382-77347 GCA_900302685.1 Spondyliosoma cantharus | reverse complement strand
CTACTGAGACTACTTACACGTTCAAATGCAATCCTCTGCAATCTCAAACGTTCGACTCGAGCGATGTCATCTTCACGGAGGTCATCGGGTGTTTGGCCCACACGACACCCTCTGCCCCGGCGTCCACAGCCCCGGCCTCAGCCTGATCCACCTCGTCCACGGCTCCCTCGTCTACCCCTGCTCATAGAAGCAGCTGCTGGGGTGTACTCTTCATCTGAGCCCAGTGTCTCAGTCTCAAAACTCTAACCATATCAGTAAATAAAAATGTCACATGTTTTGCAAAGCGACAAATGTAAATAAGCTGCTAATTTACTGCCGTGACTGACGTGCTAAGCTAAATACTAAACTTCCCGAACGTTATTTTTAATCACAAGATTAGACTTTATTGCTAAATAAACATGTAATGAATTGAGGAACAAGTTTCTAGGTAAGGTATAGCCATGTGAAAGTCACTGTAAAGCGTTTTATATCTAGCTGTGTGGAGTGTAGTTAAGTTATTACTGATTCATGTGGCCTCTTCAGTCACGTGCAGGTCGCACGCCAGCCTCTTCTTGGGGAGGCAGGGCAGGAGAGCAGCGGAGGGGGAGGGATCTGAACGTTGTACTTGTTCAAATTTAATGCAAAGTCCTCTCTCTCCTCCAAGTTACCGACTGCACCTTTAAGAGAGGTGGAGAACTGCCCCCAGGTCAGCGTGATTTTCATTCTGAGTCTTTTCCTCGACTCACTTGCTTTGTTGAGAGACTGTTGAGACATCTCTGCTGCTCTGGTTCTTTCTAGTTGAGGGAAGTTGAGTCTTCTACCACCTGGTTCAGTGACCATCAAAAGTCAACTAGGTTGCCTGCATCAGGGCTGTGCTTATTTGTGCAGTGTTGCTTGCTCTTCAGTAACCTGGCAGCTGCAGGTTTCCTTTTGTTTTCTGTCTTAACTGAACCCATTGATATCCAAGGTCTTCTACAGTGAAGAAAATAAGTATTTGAACACCCTGCTATTTTGCAAGTTCTCCCACTTAGAAATCATGGAGGGGTCTGAAATGTTCATGGTAGGTGCATGTCCACTGTATGAGAGATAACCTAAAAAGAAAAATCCAGAAATCACAATCTATGATTTTTTAACAATTTATTCGTGTGATACAGCTGAAAATAAGTATTTGAACACCAACGTTAATATTTGGTAGAGTAGCCTTTGTTTGCAATTACAGAGGTCAAACGTTTCCTGTAGTTCTTCACCAGGTTAGAACCAGGTTCTTCACCTTATTTTCTTCACTGTATATACCCATTCCTATTTCATTTCAGTGCCGACTTTAGAGGCCGCAACAGCTTCATTATCTATCTAGATTGTTTTAGTGTGAGTTGTTTAGTCCTGGAGAAACATTCTGAAACTAGATGCCACTTCGAGAGGCTTGTGCATGTGACAGTGTGGGATGTGAACATGGAAGGGCGTCCTCCTTGGCTGAGCTGTAACGTTAGCTACCGTCTCGTCCATGAGTAATTGCACGCTGCCTTCTGTGAGATACAGAGAGAAAAATCGTTCCTGCACGAACATGAAACTGCTCACAACAGTCTGGGTTATCATGAGCAGCAGAGTCGTGATTTTTCTAAAGAGATGTTGCTGTTGAGTTTTTCAAATGTTTTTTTGGCAAGCCAAGTGCTATCGAGTTGTTTTATATTCGAGAGAAGTCCATGTATCTTCAAAACTATGCAACTATCACAAAAAAATGTATGCCTAATTTTGACGTGAACTGTTCCTTTTAACAATTTAACATGAAAGTGAATGGAGGGAAACTGATAGATTAAGATGAAATCACAAGCAGTTGTCTTCACATATGGTGTCGTGGAGTTGCTGCCAATAGAGAGAGCTGAGAAGGATTAACACTTTTGCTCTCGCTATCCTCTCCAACTTTTTAGAAGCCTGGGTGGCCCGTGCTTTCTGGGTAATGTAGTGTAGTTGTGGAGCCCGCTGAGGCCCGAGCAGCTTGTTGGGATTGGTCCCCTCCTGAGACTCATCCAGCCTGTTTGTTTCCAGCCCAGGGGGATGAAAGGCAACACCTCCTGCCCACAGCCCTGTGTTTTTACATACTGCTCAACATACTTTCCATTCACCATCACCAATTAATCACACCATCAAGGACGAGTGGGCAGTTTTACGTGTCTTCTACATGCTGCCTATATTTAGCCCTCCTCTTCGTAATGCCTGTTTCCATCTGTCTTTAACTCTTGCTCATTGCCATTTCTAATACCCCCTTTCTGTCTCACTTTCTGAGTATTTTGCTCCCTCTGCATTTACTTGTCTGAGGGTTGTTTTGACATTTCCGCTGTTTATGTCCTCCACAGGCACAACCATCTGTGGCTGGCCCTGACCACGCTGCGTTGTCCCCCAGGCACAGACCCATGTTATTATCATCCAGAGCAACATTCGTAGAGTGGAAAAGGATTGTCACGACCACAAATACACCAGTTTCACATTAGGGCTGCGGAGCTGCAGAGGGAAGCGCACACAAATCCCTCATCCTGGCTCAGCGCTTGGTCGGTGAAATAAAACAAAGGCGAACGGCGAGCCCGAGCAGGGATGGGGCTGCTGATAAAGATCTGTCAATGGCGCATTTCCACGGGATAGAAGGTTGAGAGGAGGGAGGGTGGGAGGCAGATAGAGTTTAACTGATTGTGGAGCGGGGTGCAGAGCCCCAAGTTTGCCGGTGTTGCACAAAAACTTTTGCTTCTGCTTGAAACATGTTCCTCTGTAGCAGGTTCCAAGGAATTTAGGGAATGGGGCAGATTCCTCTGAGCGGCTTCTACCTTCAGACTACCTTTCACCCCCCAAAAAAACATTCCTCCATCAGCCTGTCAGTCGCGCAGAGGTGCGGACAGAGCTGTACTGGCGCAGCCCCACGTTGATGATCCTCAGGATACTTATCTACACGAACATGTAGCCTACAAAAGCCTTGCATGGAATGAGACCCTTTCATCGAGGCAAATTCCACGATCACAGTGCCACAAGTTGAAGAAAAAAAGTAGAAACCTGTGCCTGTCGGTGCTGATACGAGAACCAGGGCTGTAAATCAGGTTATCTGGCCTTTTTCAGCCTCTAACAAGTCTGTAAAAAGTAATGTGTCGTACGTAAAGTGTCACCCAGGAGTGCGCCTGACCTCATTTTTGTAAATGTATTTTTTTGTGGCGGAACAAAGCTGTTGATGGTATTTGACTGAAGCAATATGACCCGGCCCTGAATTCCACAGACACACATTAAATTACAGCCTAGTGCTGCTGAAAGCTGCACAGGATTGCAGTTGAAGATGTACAGCCCCTGTTATGAGAGAAACAGACACTATCCACTGGGCTGGCCCTTTGCAAATGGTTCCCATTGCCAAGCAAAGAGAGGATAATGCTGAAAAACGGATTATATACAGCAGGGTGAGAATTTATACAAATAGCTTCCAGGCGACATCTCTCAACCACAGCAGTTCTCTAGCTTGTGTTTGAGTCTTTAAAGGTGTGAATTTCTTCATCACTTTCTCCCCCGGAGTTGCAATCATGCCGTCACTCACCGAAATTATGCTCCAGGCAATGTTTCATGTATAGATATACCCAGGGTCTTCCCAAGTTTTTTTTTAACAAGGGGATAAGTGCTGCTTGAGAGACCCCTTAGGAGGTGTTGGTTGCAGTCTGGGGTGTCAAAAAAAGCAGAGTGTCAAAAAGCCACCAACAGCGATACCGAAACCAAACACCAGAGCTGGCGCGCTTGTTCCGATTGGACATGGTCTGGAAAACTCAGACAGGGAGAGAGATGGAGCAAGTACAGGCATAAGGAATCCTTAGTGAAGACACAGGGGAGAAAGGGTAGGAAGGAAGACATTATAAGGCAAAAAAGAAAGTAGAGGAAGAGAAAAAGCAGAGGCCTTCTTATGTCCCTTATCTGGGAAACATAAGGAATCTTAATAGTAGTGCAGTTTGTGTTTCTGCGCTATCTCACAGGCGACAGAAGACCGGCTTGGAGAATCCTAACGGAGCTCAAGTCTACCATTGGGGAATTAATAGCAGAAGCATTTCGATGACTGGGATGAGAATAAAAAGGCAACAAGGCAAAAAGGCAAAGAAACAAACCCAGCAGGGAAGTTTGCCCACATGAACAAAGATGCAGACCAAACTGTCAGAGGAGGGAAGATAATAAAACAGTGACTTTCTTTGCCCCAGCTTCTTGGTGTTCCTGCATGGAGACCTACAAACCCCTCCTCAGTCAGGGTGCCTCATACTGGGAGAGCAGTGTGTATGTCAGCCAGCGCAATTCCCCTCAGACTTTCCACCTGCACGTGCACATTCCCATCTGAAATTATCCCACTTAAAACCCCTCAACTTGGCCAGAGATCAAAGTCATGTTATGGAGATGCAGAAACAACACCTCTCCCCAGCTTTTAATAGAGTTTGGATGGTTGTATGCCAGTTAAAGATCTGTAAAAGTGCCTGGCTTTGTATGCAGAACTAGTTCAAGAACTCTAGTGTTTTGGTATATAACAGTTATTTCATCATAATTTGGTCATACTTAGCCTTATTTTAAGATGGAAATCTTACTCGGTTCAACAATATATGCTTCAGGGAGCAGGATTATTGCATATGTAAACTTCCTCCGGGATACACCTAAATCAAAGAGTGGCACTTCTATTTGAAAGATTTTTCAAGGATGCAGCTCCTTTCTTAAATGTCTTTTGAGGAGAAATGTAGAAGTATGATTGCAGATGGCAGATACAATAGCAGGAAAAGACATTAATGTTGAATTACTGCCGCAAGAAGCTTCTCCAATCCAATGTAAACTAAAATCTCATGTGTGTTCTTCTGTAACCTCAATAGTCAGAGCATAACTGAAAGGTTTAGAGAGGCATTTTGGGGAAATACACATTATTTTCAAGAGTTAGATGAGTAGATTGATTCCACTCTCGTGTGCGTATGGTAAATATAAAGCTGGAGGCTAAGAGACATTTAGCTTAGTTTAGCATAAAGACTGGCAGCAAGGGGAGACAGCCAACCGGGCTCTGTACAAAGGTAACCAATTCAATTACAAACATACAAAAGCTCACTAATTAATGTGTTATATCAAGACAAGTTGCAGGGTTATGTTTCTGACTATTTCCGAGGCCAGCTGTTTCCCCTGACCATTCCTTTAAAGGTTTATTCTGCAGGATTTGATATTCAAAGTTGGCCCCTCCTCCTGGGTTCCATGGAGGAGACAGACCAGAGAGAAAGAAGCGATGGTCGAACGAGCAAGAGACTGAATGAAAAGAGGGAGCGTTCTTGCGATTTGGGATTCTGCCTCTATGTCCTGGCTGTGTATGTGTAGTTCACCCCGCCCTCAGTCAAACGGACACACAGATCGAGTGTAGAGGAGAGAGAAAGATGACAGAGACAGTCATGTGAGCTGGTCACTATATTTTTATAGATTACCATTGCTGTTACTCATGCTGTTATTGACTGTTGGCTACACACCCAGAAACAACCTGAATGCAGCAAATACTAATTAAATAAGAAAATACAGGCAGAGGGCAGAGTCTCTGTAGAAACACACACTGGACACACTTCTAGTGGGTCATGAATGATGAGTGAGAGGGATTATATTTGTATGTCTATACATTGTTTCTATAGGAAAATCCTGCATAATATACAGTACCTTTTTGAATATTTGGAGTGTAAGGGATTCAATAATAATAGTAATATGAGCAAAACCCTGGTAGAGATACAACGCAGGAGTCCAGCACATATAATATGAGCAGTCAGTTAGTACTTCTGCCCTGTAACAATTCCATACTTAGCATGCTGTCAGCAAACAAGCCTTCTCTTGTTTCCCTGGCTGTTTGTAGTTATTTTGGGAGTGCTTAAGCAGGAGCCAATTAGAGACTACAAAGGCTAAAGTGTATCATATCAATTACAGTAGTCTGGTATTTACAGAAAGCTTCATCAACAAGCCAAACAAAATGCCAATAGCCTATTGTTCTTGTAGCAGTTCATGTAAGCTCTGGAGTCTTTTTTTTCCACAGAGCTCCTGCAACACTGCAACAGTGAAGGCCAGCCATTACTCTGGCTTTGTGGGTTTTTTTACACTGAGCCAGCCATCGATGGCATGCTGCCTCTGACTGTGTGATTTATGATACGCAGCGACGGCATCTACTGTGACATATAACTTATATTGGTCTGGCAGCGCTTTAAAACAATTACAACAATCATTTACCTCCTTTTTTATATGGTGGTTTATCTTGTCCTCTGCTTGGAGGGCAAGGAGCTCCCTTTCCCTCGTCTCCCCAAATTTTCAGTAGCTGTTCTTCCGCCAGTTAGCTACTTACTGCTACCGGCTGTTAAATCCACACACACATAACATGTTGTCACATTGTCCCGTTCTATTGACTCGTTCTTTTTTTCGCAGAGGTAGAGGCAGAACATCAATGCAGCCTGTCTTTGTATGTTTTGTTTTTGTATGTTGTATGGGACAGCGAGGCGGTGTAATGGCACACCTTAAACAAATTGTGTATGGACCCCATGACTGCCTTTCTTTTTTTTGCTTTTGCAGAAAAAGTGGAGACCTATCAGGCACTAACTGATACCATTTCTCCAGCTCATGCATTAACTTGTTGTTTTTAGTGACATGGTCCCATTTGTCAATCCGTGACAAGCTGCCAAACAACAAATCGAGTCAACAGATTGAGTAAAGTTGGGCCTTTTGGTGCTCTGGAGTGACCAGTGGTCCCTAATTGGCCACCAGTGTTTGAGTATGGACAGCAGCTAGGTGACTGGTCAAGAGGTCCAGCTGCTCTGTTGACTCGTCCCACCTTTGCCTTCAGCCACCAGCCATCAGTCTCTATCCCAGTCACTTGTTTGTTTGTTTTCCTGCCTTTGTTTGGACTGGAGATTTCCTGTGTAAACTTCAAGAAACGAGATCCCCTTTAGAGAAAAAGAATCCCCTCCCAAATTGTGTGAATGCACTTCAGTGTGGATTTATTTTCTTTCTTTGTGGGAGTAATGCGGCAGCAACAAACAATTACCAGATATCTCAAACGGAACAGGAAAGTACATGTATGGAATATGTTTCTGGGGCAGACACGGTTTCTATCTGTATCTCTTTATTCTCATAATATGCAAATACCCTGCTAGGTAGGTTACAGGAAGTCGTTACTCGAGTGATAAAAAATAAATAAATAAAAAAAAAAAAAAAATTAGTGTACACATGTGCTGCTGCTTCGTATTCACTCACGCTGGGCCCGAGCAAACATGCAGCCACTCATAAAAGTAGAGCAAACATGAAAGGCAGAGCGAGCCACTTGATTGAGACCACACTAACACTCTGGCAAATATCCTCACTCAACCTGGCAACTGGGGTTACAACTGCGCAAGTGTTCATGGCTCGAGGTGTTAAATAGAGACTTGTATCACTTACACAGCCTAATTACCGTCATTTCAGAACCAAATATCAAACAACTCCCGTGGTAAAACTCATGTTCTTGTACGTATGCCACTGTTCGCCACCCACCTGGATGAATTTACACTTCCTGAGTATGAAATATAGATGCAGATGGGATTCACTGAAGCTGAGTCCCAGAATTCCCACAAGCTTGTAAAACCAAGTCTCTAAGTCAGTGGCCTGACTCTGAGAAAATGCTCCATTACTGCTTGCACACAGCTGAAAACACACGGGTTCATAGTGGGATTTTTTCTTTTAATACTTAATGAAAGAGAGCTTCCATTGATGGACAGATGTTCCGCGAGGAAGAGACGGATGACTGCAAAGAGAGGCCGTCATACACACGTCTACATACAGACAGTAAATATGAGTTATCAAGAAGAAGATGTCATCTTCTGTAATTAAAGCAGATTTGTTGGTGAGCTCCTGTTTCAGGGTTTACAGTGCCTTAAGCTCTTAATCCTGTTAGAGGGATAGACAATTTAACCAACACATTCACCGCTGCTCCGTCCCACAGCACTGCAAATAACAGCTGTGATGGGGAAAAAAACATATTGGTTTGCTGGCCAGTGGATGCCCCTGATGCTCAGCAATTCACAGGGATTACGTTCGATGCACAGCAATCAAGTTCTATGTTATTAAAATCAGGAGGGGGAAAGTCACATGCCACATTAATGAGAGGTACGCCGGAAAGTATGCCGAGCATCTTTATGGTCCAAAGTCATCTGAGCGATGCTGCTTGTCGTTTTTTTGCCTGCAAAGCCATAAATATCTCATTAGAAAAACTGCAGATAAGCTCTGAAAAGAGGGTTTTAGATTCAGGTCTAGCCGGTTGAACATTCTGGATTAAGGCGAAATAATCACTGAAACCTGACATACACACTCCATTTGTCTATAACTGTCTTCCTTTCAGATGTTTTGCTTTGCGGGGCTGCATTTTCTGCCTATTTTATTTTATTTTAGACTTATCTTTGGTGTAGTTTGGAAACATGAAGCTGGAAAATATAGACTGGAATTGGGTCAAATGTCAGCTCTGATGCTAAAATGAGACAAAGAAAAGACACAGAAAAAAAATATTTTAGGATACTTTAATATAGTTCTTTGACACAAGTCGAGGTGATGGGTTAAATGAGCTACCATGTATGTGATACCTCGTTTAGATTAGCTTGAAAAGTATCTTCATATCCACAACGCTGATAAAGAAGGTACAAAGTGAGTGGTTGTGAACAGTGATATCAAATAGAAGCTCATATCCATCTGGTCCACATAAGAACTGGCACAGCGATGTGTTCCACTGCTTACTGCCAAGGCTGTGCAGACGATGACTGACAGGTCTGAGCTCAGCAAACCTGCTCTTACTTAACGTGCATTCACACAGTCAGGACTATGTGACAGTCAGTAGGTCATAACTCAGGTCAGCCAGAGATATGTAGCGTCTGCTCCAGTGAGAGAGAGAGAAGGGGGGGGGGGTGGAGGTCAAAGGGCAAGAAATTAAATCGATGCATTTGTCACATTTCAGGCAACATTTTTCAGATCATGATTTCAAATAATCTGGATTCGGTTGAGTTGTTTTGGGGGCACAGTCTCACTCGATGTCACGGAAAGCCGTATTTGTCTCAGAGAGCTCTTTACCCTCAACGTGAGTTCATGCACCCACTTCAGACAGGGTGCAACGCAACGCTTTTAGAGAGGCAGTTACAGTGACGATTAAGGCTTTAAAAAGGGTGTAAATTATATCTTCTCACATCAAGTTGGGCTGTATGAAGCCCTTTTCAGTTTCTATTCTGCTGTTTTTCTGTTTTCCCAGTCTACTTCAGTTGCTGCGGACTACGAAACATGAAGTTGAGTAGATAATAACTGAATTTTCACTTTTTTGGGTAACTTTATTGTCCAGCTTGGTGGCATTTATTCCTTTTGCTTCTTCCAAAGTATGTTCACTACGCGTAGCACAACATGTCATCAAAATCTGCAGCAAACAACCTTCGAACGAGCACGAACACGCATCTTTACTGTTGTGTCGTGCTTCGAGCTCTGATTTATGGGTGGTGGCCATTCTCTTCAAATCTTTGATCGTCCCTAAACGTTTTGTTGAACTCAATGAACAGCGAGCGAGAGCCTCGCTTCAGTGTGTAGACTTACCTTTCATGGCGCACTGTAAACAGGAGTAATGTTACACGGTCTGTGTGGAAGAACATAAAGCACATTGTGAAAAATGTCATATTGATGGCATGAGTTTGCAAAAAAAAAGAGAGAGAGACAGAGATCATATTTCTCCACCCATGACAAGCTGTGTGTGGGGATGGAGGTTGAAATGAGGACATCAAGTCTTTGTCATTGAATTGTGGGTAACATTTAAGACACAGAAACATGACATTTTAAAGAGATTTTAAAGATGAACTCACTTGGTAGTTTTCAAGCACTTCAAATTACCCAAGCAGCTCCTCTTAAACTCCCCACTGCAGCTGCAGCAGCAGCAGCAGCAGCAGGAGTTAAACTCACAGGAGCGTTTGCACACCGTGCTCCACACCGTCTCTCCAGGATTGGTGGGGGCTGCTTGTTTAAGCCAATGGGCAGGGAGCAACGCTAATGTCATCTCCCTGTGGCAGCCGAGAGGAGCACCACACTGCGCACCGTGCGCCGCTCCAGTGAGATGTGGTGACAGCGGGTGAAGTCAGACCAGACCAGACCGATGCAGCCAGAATCTGGAGTTTAAAGCTTATCGCTTTGCACAAGCTCTGGAGGGGTTCAGCTTTGTTTGCCGCAGTGGTGCACCCTCGCTGGACTTTTTTCATCTTATGCCAATGAGACGCAGCGTGAGTCGCTTCTCTCGCTTCAGGAATATTGGTTCTGGACACTCGGTGTGCCGCGACTGAACGCGTTGGGGGTGAGTGGAGCAAGCGATTAAGTGATTTTTTTATTTGTTTTTATTTTAAAACAGTTTTGCACATTAATCTGAAGAGTGTGTGCAGTTTTTTTTTTGTTTGTTTGTTTGTTTTTTTTCATAGATAATCTCCCTGCTGCTCCGGTCTATTTGTTCTATCTTGTGGTTCAACTTAGTTTCAGGTTTATCGCTCTCAAAATGGTACAGTGGTATAGAATCAAATCGACCTCTTTAAAAGTTAAAACAAGCCTTCTTCCATCAGTTACGCTGGCAGAGACTTTACGAGGAGCATAGAGGTCACTGGCTACTTTAAAAGTCAGCAAAACTGGCTTGACTTCTCCAATCCTCCGATGCTGCTTTGCGCTTTTACGCATCAACATCACCAAAGAGACACGTTTCACTTTCCCCTGCGCGTGAAGTCAGGGCAAGCTCATTTTCTCTGACGCTGAAAAAACTCGGTCAGAGACGTGGGCTGGGTGGAAGTGTGGAGTCCCCAGGGCCTCCAGATGTATGGACTCAGCTGTCGCCTGTCACTTTGGTGACAACTGGTCGGCGCTCCCGTGACCGCTGCTTGTCCGCCACTGCAGGGCTCCATAGCTGTCGAAGAGTGCTGTTGAGTGAGGGAGAATGTGGTCGCACCCCCCCCCCCC
>OMLP01013057.1:35833-66362 GCA_900302685.1 Spondyliosoma cantharus | reverse complement strand
CCCCCCCCCCCCCCCCCGGCCACAAACAGTAGAAGTCACTCTCACTTTGACCATAATGGATAAGATGGGAACCACACATCCTGACCAAATCTAAGATTATGTCCTGAAATGTTTTAGATCTGTAACATTTTTCCTTGTTTTCTAGATAAGAAATCTAAAAAAAGGAACAGAAACATGGTGAAAGCTTTCTAGGACTGAACATCAGCCTAAAAGACTTATTTGGATGGATATTTTCCCAGTGCAGTCAGCTCTTTGAAATAAAAATAACCCTGCAAGCTGCTTCAGTGAATTCATCAGTCCTTGCGGACCTCTTGCAGAGCTAAACCATAAAGCCGTAAAGTTTTTCCTTCGCAGAACAATGAAACAGGTTTCAAACATTTCCATTCTCAGCTGTGGTACAAAGTGCTAAACCTGCAAGGCACAGGAGAGCACTTGCTGTTACATTTAACCCTGGCAGCCTAAGACAATATTTTGCTCTCATTGGAGCACAGTAAACATCTCTATGAGCCATTAAGTCCCGTGCATAGCCCTCTCGGGGGCTGACAGGATGACAAACCCACTTGGCTCAGAAGACACATAGTCAGACCGGCCTGAAATCTGTCACTATGGCCACAGCTGACAAAAATTAGAGTGCCCAAGACGGTTCAGCCTGAAGTCCTGACAGCTAGGTGAGAGACTCAGAAGGTGCCATGATCTCTCCATTTGTGCACAGTGGATATATTGTGATAGTGATTTGAGTTACTGCAGGAAAACACACGTGAAAATGGGGTTTTAGAGAAATGAAATTATACCTTGGAGCAAGTATGTGTCTTGTCTTTGTTGTGTCTTTGAAGTGGCATCGCTGACACTGTGCAGAACCTTCTTCCTTCTTTGTACTGTCAAAATGTATCCCACCAGACCAAAACGTGTTCTGAAATTACAACAGGATGTATTTGGAATTGTGGTCACTCACTTTCATCCATGATTACAGCAATTTCAACCATCCTGTCACTGATATATCTTTATTTATTTTCCTCTTGGGACAGTGGCCGGTAAAGGAAGAGGGTAAAGTATTCAGAGCGATTGTGGAGCTACAGGGAGAACAGAGCACAGAACCAAGGTGGTGGTGTCACCTAGTGGCTAGAATGGAGGTTGACACCTGCTCTGCCCAGGAGTCACAGAAAGCATTGTCTTTACAACATGAACTGTTTCTTATTTTCACCAAAATAAAAGTAAAAAAAAAAAAAGTAAAAAAAAATGTGTTTGAGCGAAGAACAGCTGTTCAACACAGGCCCTATTCTTTCATTTAAACCCTGTGCTCACACATAGAGTATGAGGGCATGTTGGCCTACATCTGAGAGCCAGCGAAAACCCAGGTTCTGCTTTCTCATACAAACTCTAATCAATGAATTAAATGTACTTTTTTACTGTAAATGTTATTGGCTGGATCGGTATACTGTATCACTGCTGAGATCTGGATCTCATGCTTTTTCGCAGCTGCAGTTATTTAATGTTTAGATGATCTAGCAGGCCAGGCATGTGTTCGGGGCTGAGCTTCTACTTTCACTGATCAGCTGCAGGTGAGAATTCTCCGAGAAAGTTAAGTTATTTATAGAGCAAATGATTTAAAAGTGGTGTCTTGGGAGCAGCTCCACATGTCACGCAGTGCTTGTTCATGTCTCATTTCAAAAACCAGCAAAGTGAATCAAAGGTGCCATTAATAGAATCATAACACCCAAGGAACATTTTGTTCCAGGAGCTGAAATAGACGGCCTCATCAGAGTCCAGGACATGGTTCTGATAAATTTGGCCAATAAATTTGGTGCGTGGATGTGCTCACATAAACGGTATCTCCACCAATTTGACATGTTAAAGACTGCATAGTTCACATTATGCAGTAATGCGTACTAATACGGATGTCATTAAACATTAGTTTAAATGGCTTTTGTGGATCCAGAGGAAGATGAATGTAATCTGATAATTTTCCTCCACTGATTTCCCTCGTGGCCAAGTTGCATTGTGGGTAATGTAGGTGCCAGGCTTTCAAAAGCAAACAAAGATTAACACTTTACTCATATAACACTGGACTCATTATAGACATTTTAAAAGTGCAATATGTAACAATCACTTGACCACTTGTCAAAAGAAATAGGATGCAACGTATCACATGATTTAACTGCTACCTGCTGCTAACTGTAACTGCAGTTAGCTAGTTAGCTCAATTAGCCATGCAGACAGCTGTCCAGACTGAGAGCTTGAAGCACTGGTTACACTGCTAGCACAAGGGTTATGGACCAGGACGGGCTGTGACTAAGCTAATCAGCATGCTAACTTCAGTAGATATCTTTGCAGCACATAACATGGATGTTGTGACATCGGAAAAGTTATCCTTCACATTCTGTTGGTAACTTTAGTTAATTTGTGAATGTTTTCAAATAAAATTCTTACAAATTGCACCTTTTAAAAACAATATTGATTCAGCCTAACCAGAGATATCATCTTTTTCAAAACGAGGTGGCTACATTACCCACAATTCAACTCAGCCACTGAGTGACATTACTGGAGGCATTTTTTCAGAATACATACAGCTTCCTCAGTGCTTCCACTTTTTTTTCACATATGCATTAGTACCTCCCAAGACCTGTCAACACATTTTAATGTGTAAATAGGTGGAGTTACCCTTTAATAGATGTGTGATATGTCAATGGTTTATTTCAGAGACAGGAGGATTCAGGACTTGGCAACATTAAAGCACTTCATAATGCACCTTTCAACTGAAGCTAGCTACGACATTAGCACATTCGGTGCCATTGCATTAGTGCACAGCAAGAGTGGTGGAGGAGGAGACGAATCACAGACATGTAGCCAGTCTCAGACATAAACAGTGGGGCATGTCCTGGTGTGTGCGTGTGTGTGTGTTTTTGACCGAGAGGAGCAGATGAACGGAGACAAAGTGTTCACCTATACGTGTGTGACTGTCTGTAGGTGTCAGAGAGTGTGCGCGTGTGGCAGACGACCAGCACTAGAGTGTGAATGAGCAGAATGTAGGTCCCGGTGCGCGTGTGTATACGTTTCGCCACTGTTGATTTAAAAGGCCCAGTACCAGCGAAATGTACACAGAGGCCTGTTTGTGCAAAGCTAGAATGAATCACCCTCGCGTCCGTGTAAATCGCCTGCAAGCCAAACACTCTGGCAGCCTTTTATCCCCAGACGTGGTGCAGCTCACCGCAGTAGGGCTAAAAGCGGAGCGGCACAGGGCCGTGTGTTGTGAGGAGCTGTCAGAGGAGGCCAGTCTTTCACGGCTGTGGACGGGGAGATGTGGCACTGGAGTCGGGTTGCCATAGACAAACTCCAGAGAGCAGAGCACGTTGACTGTAAACTGTTTGTGGTAGGTTGGCAGGAGGCTGGATGAAGTATGGCTTGTTTAAACGCTGGTGGTCCCTGTTTCTGTGGTCACTGGGGCAGGCCAAATGGACGGCAGCCTGGATGGTCAAATTTAGGGCACTGTTACATCTGCGGTTGTCGAGATCGAGATAACCCCTGCGGATGCTGTTGTCTGTGCGAGAGACTATAATACCGTGCATGCCATGTGGTTCAAACGGCATCATGTATGAGAGTCAGTGGGTTCTGCGTGCGGCAGTGGCACACATTGGATCCACATGCTAGGCATTATTCTAAAGTGATTAAAGGTAGCTAGTGATTTAGCGCTTCCAGGCACAACTCTGTTTATTAGGAGCTGCAGGATGATGTTAGAGGGAAACGGGTTTGGCTCTCACACTGGAGTTTAATGCCCCGGCAGATCTCTGGTAACCGCACGGCGTAATTGCGGGACTAACCATCAGACCACCATGATGATGAAAGTCAGACTCGACACACATGTTTCATTATCACCACCATGTATAGGCATGATGCTCAGCTCTGGATGAGCACTGCATAATAACCACGGTGCAGTGAACGCTACGAAAGTGGCAATTATCGACATGTCTGTCTTTGGTAAAGGGGAATAACAGATGTGGAGATGCCAAGTGTCAGCAACTTTTTTTGGAAAGTCATGGCCGTCTGCCGTAGAGCAGTGTTTTCTCCTCTGTCCTCCACATCCATAGGGATCCATCCGAGTGATCGCAGCATCAAGGACTAGGGCAAAAGAAAACATATTAGCCTGAGATAGTCATTAAAAAGCCCAGCTCATTTCCCCCGCGACACAACAGGGGATTCAGTTAGAGCTTTCCGGACCCACAGCTGGAAATATGCAAAACACACACCTCCCTCCCCTTCCTGTGGCTCTTGTTCCTCCAGCTCTGTTGGCATTGTCACAGGGGTGGAGTCAGTGAGCGTGGATGATATGGAAAAAGGTCAACGGGGTTTAAATGTGGACTCTGCAGGGCGAGGGATTTTTTTTCTTGGACTGA
Source organism: Spondyliosoma cantharus (assembly GCA_900302685.1). Lineage (NCBI taxonomy): Eukaryota > Metazoa > Chordata > Actinopteri > Spariformes > Sparidae > Spondyliosoma > Spondyliosoma cantharus. Next base: position 61,974 of record OMLP01013057.1, on the reverse strand, counting down.
CAACAAGGTATTTCCTGAGATTTTTCAGAAAGGTCACAGTTACAGACAGCAAGGACAGCCGCTGGACGCCTGCCAGGATATCCCTCTCAGAACATTTACTCATTAAAAACTCGGATCCTGTCTTGTTTTACACCATTAATCAGGTTTGCATACAAATTTAAGAGCTTGGCCGTATTCCCAAATCGCACAGTGCTGAATTTATAACAACTCGTATAAAATATCTCCCAAAATACATCATTAAGAGGATTAGCAGGAAGACGGAGCAATAAATCAATACATTATCCTCTACCGGTTCTCTTGGGGGAGAATATTTAAACAGCCTCTTCTTTTCTTTGTTTCTCACTGGAGGAGTTTTTCACATCTGCTAATTCAAAAAGATAATTCCTTGACAGGATCTCCCATCCAAGAAGAGCCAAAGTTCTGTAAACCAGTAGATATGTACTGCAGCACACGCTTTACAGTAATAATTAAACACGACATCCCTTATCATTTCGTGTGAAGCATAACATTTTTTTTTTTCAATACTTAACATATACAATATATAACGACATAAATAATGCAAGAATGCAAATATATTAAGGATGCCATATTCGAATGACAACCTGTTAAGCTTTTAGCAGTGAAATGTGGTATTTAAATGTTATTTTTCTATTCCAGCGCATTCTCCCACATCCCCTTACTTACTGTGAGACTTGACAGCTATTATGAGGCTCACTATCACTGGATTTATGTTTAGTATTTGCTACCTTGTAATCTCTTATAGTCCATCTCTCCACACAGAGGAATGTGTTCTTATCTGTTGGAAATAGCCATACATCACAGTGAAGGTAGGTGTTGTGGGATAACATACAGATGGGTCAATATTGACAAAGGCTAACTGAGGACATGTCTTGCAGAGCAGCAGCCTGAGGCCCACAATGGGCCCACTGAGCTGACACAGAAAAAGTTCGTTTGGCCACAACAACCTGACGGCAGCTCCTAGTGAGAGGCCAGTTCAAAGAGTCGGGTTTGTGTTTGCTGTGCTCGCGCTGTCTTCCTGTTAGGGGCTGGGCTCCCAAAGAAAACAAGAGCAGTGGCTCACCAGATGTGCACATCTGTGCGTTTGCGTCCTGTCTGCGAGCAAACACACATCTGACGCTTCGGGGAGAATGTTTTATGATCCTGGAAAGTAATATAACTTGAATAAAAAGGCATCTCAGACTTTATCATTATTATTATTATTATTATAACACAGCATTCCCGCTCTGTCACATGTTCCTTAATGCTGGCCGGTGATACTGACTGAAAATGTTTTGGTGTCATTAGTGACCTCAGTATTAGCAGCTCCAAAAATAACACACTGATGCTGGCAGAAACAGGCGCACTACAGGCTAGGTTTCTAAGAATAAGCTCAGCCCTGGAGGACTGGTATCCTTAATTTGGGGGTGATAAGGAAGCCAGTTGTGTCTTTTTTTCCATTGCACACATATCACTGTGCCAAAACACACTCATGCGTACACACTCGCACACAGATCCCAGGCACTACTGACCCCATGTCTGGCCCGTATATCTGACAAATGGAGTGAGGCTTGCAGAGGATTGGATCTCACTTGTCATGAATACACAAACACACACAGACACACCTTTTTTTGAAAATATAGGTATTTTTAGCATCATTTTAGAACCACATTTGGATGTTTAACTTCATTCAACTTCCTTTGTCACTGGTGAGTGTTGCAGGAGGGACAAAATTGCATTCTCTTCACCATAAATACATCACAACCTTCTGCGCTGGTGACCCCCTCATATATGTGGTGCCCTTTTTACTTTTTTGCCTAAGATGGTACAACAAGTGCAAAAAGTGACAAACGTGACAAGACAAGACGAATGTTTCAATCATCTGACCACACTTGGTCTTGCAAACACTTCTATTCTGATTTCCCACCCATCACCTACATACAGCTGCAAAAAAATATCGTGTTTCAGCAATACATCTATAGACAATATATCAAGACAGAGAAGCAACTCAATGTGGAAAACAGATGCATGGCTAATCAGATATAGGTTTGCCTCCCACGATGTAGGATCTCCATACGTGTATAGCCTCTTTGTCCTGTTCAGAGGCACAGACACATAACACATATGTAGTACAACCAGTATCAATACATTTTCAGGGTATAGCCATTAATCCAATCAGACATCTCATGATGAAAGTAGGTCTAGATCTTTTTTTTCTGTTGCGGAGGTGAAAGGGTCAACAACATCAGAGCAGCAGGGAGCCTTGCAGGGGAGATCATTGGGCCTCTCCTTGGCTCTTTCTGCTGTTTTTTTACTACCACCTTAATGACTTAAATTGTGTCCAATTAAGCAGAGCTGGAAAGACGCATCCCCGCTCTCAGTCGTCAGAGTTCCCTCTGTGCTGTGGCACTGGAGCATGTGTTTAATTAGAACGCTCTAAAAAGACTATAACAGAGTGTTTCTCCAGAAATGTTAATCATTAGTGGGATCCTGACTGAGCAGCTCTTAACTGTTTCAGAGTATTGTTGGATTCCATGGTTTTGCCTTTTGAAGCCGCACGAAAATGCTTCCAGTTGTGGGAATTGCCAACTTTCTCTGTATTTTTTTCTTCAGGCGACATCCTCTCCTTCCAAACTGACTCGCTTGTAGCGCTCACGCCCGATTATTGCCTGTTTTGTTACCGCGGTCTCATTCATGTGTCCGTTCGAGCCCCGGGGCTGGAAACACACAGGAAATAGTTTTCTTGCCATGTGAAGGGTATACGGTTGAACTTAGTTGAAGTTGAGGTGAAAAGCCCAGATGTGTGAGGTGTGAGGTTTAAGTGGTGTGTGAGTTGGACTTTCTGAAAGTCTGATGTCATGAGCTGAAAATGTTGTTGAGTCTTGAGGGTCATAAGTGTTAGACCTGGATATTGATGGAGGGCTGTTTCAAAAAGGGTGATCAAACCTTTTTACAGGGCATGGAAAAGCTGACCATTTTCCTGGTCATTGAAAAAAATTAAAGATCACCTCTCAGTGTATGCGCACCGGAGGCTTCAAGTTTCCACATCACACGCGTGCATGCTGACTGTTGGACTGGGGGCCTCATTTATAAAAATGTTCTTAGAATTTATCCTTGAACTTAGTTGGTAACAAAACATCTTAGATTGATGGCACCTGATTTTAGCCCTGATCTTGCTGTCGCTGACGGTTTTTGGAGGTCGCTGACAAAAAGCCCCGGATTAGAGGCTCAGGGACATGTTGCTGACGTCTGTTGGATATGTAACAGGCCACTGCAAACTGTTCACGCAGGCTCGGATGTGTATTCATCCCAAACTGCAATACCCTTATATAACCAGCAGGAAGCTCATTTACATCAAGTCTAAACTGTGCTTAGAGATAAGATAGGATAGTTTCCACCATCAGTGTCAGCTTTTCTAAATAACTACTTTAGACTTGCATAAGTTTCTGCTTAAGATCAGATGATGGTACGTCCGTTTTATAAATGAGGCCCCGTTATTGTCTTACAAACTATTTGTGGTGTCACAAATCATGTTCAGGGACTTCCCTCTTAAAATCTTCAATGAACGCAGAGAAAATTTAAACTCTCAGCTGTGAACATGATAGCAGCCTTCTAGTGTCAAACTCTGCACACGCATTTATTCCACACAGTGAAGCTCCAACATTCAAGAAAAGTGAAGAAATAAAATGATGGAGCAAATGAAGACATGTCGGTTGCACTCTTTGATTCGAGGTGTCAATGGGACTGGTTTGTACCTTTTATGTCTATGTTCTCCCCAGTTTGTCCGTGGAGACCACACATGACAGGCTTCGGCCTTTGCTGATCCGGCGCTTTTGTCAGCGCAAGTGAGTAGTGTAAGAGCAGCCTCATTCATCCTCGACCCGCTCTGTGTGCAGACAGCCACAGGCTTTTGTTGAGTTATAGTGTCCTCAAATAAAGGGGCTTCCTCCCTTTAACAGCCCCAGGAGTTCTGTCGCTCCACTTCCCATTGTTCCCAATGAGGTCCGGCTTTTACAACTAGGTGAGAGGGTGTCAAATTGAGGGTGAAATATGAGCTGGTCCAATCGTACATCTCTGCGATGTTTGGCGAAGCGGTTAGACAGTGGTGTACTTTTGGAAAAAAAAGTGGAGAAGCAACCTGTGTGCTGACACTGCAAGCTTTGTTCGGCAGAGGCGTGTTATGTCACGGTGACTCCATGGAAACTGGACAGCCGTGTTGTATTACATCATACATGTCATAACGGGGCTACAGCAAATTAAATAAAGCAGAAATAAATGGGCTGATAAGTATTATGTTTGTTGATTGCTTCCACGAAATCGGACCCATCCATACTGACATCATCTTCTCAACATGTAATAAGATGTTGGTTTTATTCAGCAGCATTACATACTGTAATTTGATAATTAAATGCAGACAGCTTGGTTATGCACTTTTATGGATTGAAGAGTTATGACCTTTTTTTGTTGCCGTTTGGCAAGACAGAAAATTAGATTTTCAGTCGGAGTTGAGAAGTTCACGTTTAACCATATCTTGTTACCATTTCAGTCTGATAAATCTTGAATCCTTTCCTCATTTTTCGTTTAGATTTTTCCCACTCGCTCTTGAGACACGCCTGATCTTCAGCAAGTGTCACGTTAACAGATATTTCCCTTTTAATTTCTACAAATGTCTCTTGTCAGAAACTAAGCTAGGATCTAAGTCTTGCCCTCAGCTGCCTCCAATGTGTCAGAGTGAAACAGTAAAAGGGGTTATGTGAGGGTTATAGGGCTAACAAGCCCACAGTCTGACCTGAGTTTGTCAGCGCCAATCTAGCTAAGTCAATATCAATGCGCTGACTGCTCCACCAGTTGACCTTTTCCTCCCTCTTTCAAGGCGTAAAAAAAGGATTGTTGTTACAGTAGAGTGATAGGCTTTTATTGGCCTTTATAACTGAGGCTTTTGTTTGGCCTGTGTCCTGCTAATACCCGCTGGCAGGTCATTTAAAACTTGAGAATGCCTACTTTTTATAAGGTAGCTCACAAACAAGTGAGAGCTGCTCTTAACAATGGTCATCAGTGACGGTGAGTTAGAGACTGACCTTCCCTTTGCCCCAATTTATGGCATTTCTTGGGGACTCAAATTTGTCTCATTTAAACATGCTGGATCCTTCTCTATATGCTTACCGTGAGGTGCAGCTTCGACTAGACACTTTGTTTTATGGGTCCCCCTCTTCAAGGACGTGTTCGGACCAGGAAAGAATGCAGTTTTATCGTCGGGCGTTGGTTCTGATGATGATCATCCCTGTCCTGTCGTTGTCGGGACATGCTGGTCATGGAGTACCTCACCTTCTTTCTTTTTTTCTTTTTACAGCGGTGAGAAGGTGCAGACCAGGTGTGAGGTGCTGTTCAGATCGTTGTGGCTATGACAGGGGAATGGGCAGTAAAGCCCCCGGGCCATAGATTTATGGGTCATCTGGTGCTCTCTGAGGTCAAAGGTCAGGGATACATGACTTGTCCAACTTAATATTATTCAACCATCTGAGGACGAACCTTGAACTGTGCAGCCGCCGACTTCTAACTTTAGAGTTGTGCGATGTCAGAATGAGCGTTGGGATGTTGTTATTCTGATACAGGAAAGACTAAAGGTATTCCACAGACGCCTTTGAGTAGCTGTCCTTAGCTTAGTTCATTGTCAAAGGCCACCACTATTCTTTGAACTTTTAAGCTGCAACAATTAGCCAATAAATCAATTTCAGTTTCCAACTTTTTTGATAATTGTTTAATTGTTTTTGTAATTCTTCAAGCAAAAATGTCAAACATTTGTTGGTTCCACCTTCCTAAATGTAATTGTTTTCTGCTTCTCCCCATCAGTTATGCTAAATAAAAGTATTAAGTAAAGACTATCGGTTGGACAGAAGAAATAATCTGACGATGTAACTTGGGGCTCTGGGAAATTGTGATTAGCATTTTTCAATCTTTTCAGAGATTTTATAGAAATAAACTATTAATTGTAGAAGTAACCATCCCCTAAAAAATAAGGACCAATTCTGTTTACTCTGAATAGGCTTTGCGGCTTCTGTCTAGATTAGTTTACCATTGTAGCTTTGCATTTCATGAATGCCCCCTCAATGGCAGGATGCTGTGTCGTCCCTCCCCTCTAAGAATTGCTAATCGATCAGTGTGCGGAGTCTTTAGGACCAGTACAAAAGCCTGCAGTTTGGGGCGCCTCTCCTCTCTGGCCTTGGCTGCCACAATGGCTTTGGCCACACACCCATTACAGGGTAGTTTCACCGTGCAGACGTCTGTAAGCCCTCCAAAGTCAATCGTCAGTTTATTCAGTCACATTTTTTTTTTTTGTCTTAGATGCATTCCCTTAACTTATTTCCTGTTCGGTGGATAGGAATGTCCATCTGTCAAAGCCGCAGCTTTAAATGACAGCATTCACCACCCACGCTGATATTTCACATCACATTATGGTGTGAATGTTCGGTGTGTGTAGGCAGGACAGAGATGGAATAAATCAGTCTCATGCTGTCAGTCATGTGCAGGTAAGCTGAGTAGAAATGTTTTTGCCCTTCTTTTTTGGCTGATGTCTTAAGGGTTAAAGAACGTTTTTGACCAGTCAGCAGGCAGACAGCGATGTTCTGTTGGACTAAGTTCAGCATATCTGTTCTGTAGTGCTTGTTCCATTTGTGTCGCCTTCTTTCAAACAATTTCATTGCTACATAATAGTCTCAACCCTCGTGAACCTTGTTATATGAGCCTCTACATAAAAACCCCGCAGTGTAAATGCTTCATGCATGTGTGCTTGTTCACAGAATTACACCCTGACGTCACCGCCACAAAATTAAGCAGCTGCTAAAATGATAATAAAGAAAGCAATTCTAGCTGTTTAATAGATTCCTTACCTCCCAATAAAATGTTCTACTGCTTTGTTTTACAGTCTTAAAGTATGTTAACCCTCTGCGGCAAAACCTTGTGTTGAAAAGGATGGACGTTTTAGTCCTCCTCTCTTACACACAATTATTCCCCTGTAAAACATGTCTTTTTGGGAGAAAGTAGCACTTGGACTTTCCAACCGAACAGCCACAAAAGCATGCAAAAGGTGCAACTGCCAAAGTTTGACCTGAACTGGTCACTTTTGTTTTTTGGGGGCAACAGGAAGAGAATCACGTTCTGACATTCCTGCAGAGGTGAAGGAGAGGCAGAGGTCAACTGCGTCCTTCTGTGGAGGTTCACTGGATGGGCGGATATGTACATGTAGCTTCATGGAACATGCCTGTAATTTTAGCTCCTGTCCTACAGCACCACTACGACGTAAAGGCAAACAGGAAGCTTGGATGTTATCCAAAGATAGCAATGTGTTGATGATCCTCTGTGGAAAGTTTGCTTTAGTAGACATTGAATATTCAGGTTTTTCATGTGTGGGATTGGAAGATACATACAGCTGAATGACGGCTGAAATTCAAAAAGCCAAATAAGTTTCCGGAGTCCAAGTTAATTTATTAAAATAGTTTGTTTTGTCTGAACAACAGTCAAAACATCCGAGGAAATGGAAATGGAAACATTTAGCTTTAATAATGACAAGACAACATGATTTTCAAACTTGTACTTACTTGGATTTACTTTTAGTGGTGAAACATAACTAAGTACATTTAACCCAATACTGTACTGCATAGTATCACATATTAAAGCCATGTAACTCGATTACTTTATCTTACTTTTGGGCTAGTTCAATGCCAAACAGTTGCAAATAAAGACAAGAGAAAAAGTATGTCACTTAATCTTTATAAGTTAAACTAAATACACAAGTGTGTATTCTTATAGAATTGTTACAGACTAGTATATCAATTTTATTTTAAAATAGCAATCCCCATTTTTTGAATGTATCTATAATCTAATTACATATTTTATTTTGTGTCCTAATTACAACATCCTGTCACATGTATTCTGTCACTCTCCAAGCCTGCTTGTACTTTGCTCGAGTGTTTTTCTTTTTGTGCAACTTTATACTTACTCTTCAGTTCATAGTGAAACCAATGCCTCTCCAAATGAACTAGAATTTTAGAATTCTTGTTTGTGTTTTTGTAAATCGTCTTACTTCTTTAGCCAAATAAACTATTTAATAAATCATCTTTGATGCATGGCCACAAAGCTGAAAACACAGCGTTTTTTTCTGAGCCCATGAAAAGTTGACTTTTTTAGATATGGTCACAGGACAGCGACACAACACACGTGATGATCTTATAGAATGTGACGCACTGCTGTAGGTTAAACTCCCCAACATTATACAAAGTAGCTAAAATGAGCTCGACCTTTAACAACTACAGTAGGCAAATGCAACATACATAAAAGACCATTTTACTGCTCGAAGGGCTTTTACTTGTAGAGTGGTATTAGTACTTTTACCTAAGGAAAGGGCCTGAATACTTCTTGCATCACTGCATTACACTGCGACAGCACAGATTCCCATAATGTAGCTACATTGTGCATTTTGTCTAATCAAAGTTGAGCTGAAAAAAGACATCTTTCACGCTCGCTCAGACACGTTAAGCTGCTAATAACAGCTTTGTGGTTCAAGTCATTTCTTTGTATGGGCCCTGTGTGATTCATGTCGGAAGGCCTCTTAGATGGCCTCAGACAGACTTGCTGACATCATGCCCAGTTAGAAGGAAGGGTTATGTGAGGCTGAGCCGGAGAGGAAGTAATTTTATTGCAGCGGGATAAATAAAGCATCTTTTGTCCATTCGGTCCAACAATCACTCTGTAATCATGAAGCTGTAGTTAGCAGATGGCTCTCTGTAACTTAGTGATGTTTTAGCGCGCGCGAGAGAGACAAACCACCAGATAGACCGAAGCCTGACTGTAACTGTTCACCACCTTCCCCACATCTTTGAGCTGTTGATAGGGAAGGAGAAAGAGGAATGCCATGTGAAAGCTCTTGTGGAGATGGGGCGGTCGGTGTGGTAAAATGAACTCCGCCATCACTGATGTGCCTGTGAGCTGGAACTCTACCGGTGGTTCTCATTTGGAAGCAAATGTTTGAAGTACGAGGGGAGGGTCAGCAGAGGAGAGCCTGTGCCATGAGTGGCTGCTCTGAGGGTTAAGGGGCTGGGCTGAGGTTAAGAGGGCTGGGTTGGGAGAGGGGGGAGGATGAGGAGGAGGAGGAATGGTGGAGGGTGAGTGAGTGAGACAAGGGTGGGATGACCATCTGGTTGAGCTGCTCCATGTACACACTCACGAGCACACACCCCTCTCAAACACTCTCTCCCACACACTCAGACAGACATCTCCCTGACTTTTCACAGTCTTAGCTTTGATATGGGCTGTTACTGCGCTGACAGCACTGATAGAGAAGGCTGACTGCTTCTGTCCTGGAATTAGAGCTCTGAGGATCTTGCGTAGATGTGGAGCCCAGAGGCTGGAGAGGAATCTAGGACTGGATTTGGTGGTGATAAGATCCTTTTTCTTGCTCGCCTCAGGAGAGTTGGTCTACGCTGAGGTAAGAAGATGTAATCTGTTTGGTTTTTTTTCTGAGGCATTTGCTTTGTTTTTGCTGACAGAAAAACCACTTGAACAAGTGGAGATGTTAACGCATTGCACCATAACTCATCCTGAACTTCTGAGTCCTCTGCTGCTAGATGGAACAAGTTTCTTGAAATGCAGAGTTCAGACTTTTAAAAAATGTATTTGAAATCTTTTGGATTATTTAGTTTAATGGGAGAGTGGTTTAATTATTAATCTGCATTTTGCACGATGACATACATCACATCACATCACATGTAGAGCTGGACCTCAGTGTAATCTTAGACCTTCACTTTTTAGACACTTTTTACTTTTCCCATTGAGGCTGTGTGATTTTAGGTCCCTTATACTGCAAACTGAGTACAAATGTGTTTGGTGTCTGCTATGTGACGGCAGCACGTGTGTGTTGAGTTCAGTCTGGCCAGCGCATGCAGGTGGTCTCAATAGTGTAGATCTCAGCGGGGATCTCACTCCCATCCATTTGGTCTTGGAAAAACACTCCCCCGTCCATGAAAAGAGACCTCAATAAGCTGACCAAACTCCAGCCATGTATCACCTCGACACTGCATAAAAACAGTCACTCGGACTTTTGAGCAGCATTTACGCCTAACTGACTGGATTTGAATCTTCCGCAGACAGAAACTCCATTAATCCAAAGTGTTGCGTCTCAGATCTCAGTTGGTTTATGGGAAGTCATGTGAATATATTTATGTACATTGGGATACGAGGTCGCAATAATATGCTGCGTAAATCTAAAGTTCAGACATGTCTCGTCAGACACAGAAACAGATTTGTCTGAGTTCAAGCTCAAATAAGCAGGGACCTATGAACAGAAAATCTTGTTTTTCTCTTCAAGTCGAGCCTGTCCTGCAATGCCGACCCTGCGTGAGCCAAGTTAAACATGTCAGCCCGGTCCAAACTGACAGAGAGCACTGTGTTGGGTTGTGTGCATGTCCATCATCCACTTCCTAGTGGAATATAGACAGTAATTCAGACCAGAAGCTGCTTATTTTTCCTGTGCACTCTCTCAAGGGTTGTTAATCCAATGCTCCAGTGTCTGAACTTTTGGGGGGGGACTCTGGTTAAAGTGGCGGTGAATAAAAGTTTCACTGATGGAAATATTGATTGGTCGGTCATGGTATGAGGTCTTGTGAGGGGTTTGTATTCTGCAAAGTGATTTCTTTAGGGTGAATAATTTGTCCCTTAATGAATCAAGTTTGCACCTACTTGTTCACAAGACTATTGTAGCCATTGTGCATGTTCTTTAACCAGACAGGCCTCTTCATTCATTCAGAATATCTTGTGGGATGTCTTGAAAAACTTGACTCACTGAAAACCGTTCAAAGCGAGCGTTTGATCCAGCTCTGCTCTTTCACCTGCCTTGACTTACTTCATCTCGCTTTTGTTGAACAAGACACATTAACATTTTCATACATGTCAGTCCTCCCCCCGTTTTAGCCTCACCCCCACCACCACCACCACCCTCTGGCACTCTGTGGGCAGATCAGTCAAGATATGCAGGCCTGCAGCTCCCAAAGCCATGTTAACAAGCACCTTTACAAAAGAGTGAGGGGCTGTTAAACATTCAGGACTGCAGGGGTCTGGCTAGTGTGGGAGGAGGGCAGTGCAGGGGGGGGTTGAAGAGTGAGAGGGGGGGAGAGTACAAAACTAATCTCACAAACCATAGGCCCCTCGTTGGGAGAAGAACTTTAAAAAGCCAGCACAAGTGATGAGTCAGTGACTTGGCAAGTAAGTCAGTATAAGCTTGGTTGAGTTAGTTGGCTTGCCGCTTCTGTCATTCAGAAAGTTAGGGAAGCAAAGTGGAAAGAGAGGAAATTAGCTGCGTGACATCTAAAGGAAAAATGATCATCCAAGCAGATGGTGGTTGTGTGAGGAAGGGGCTTTGCCGAACATCAAGTCATGTGTATTCTTTATTCCTCTTTCTCTGCCTGGCCTATGATCAAGCCTGACATTCCTGTGAGTCAGGTTTGGCTGTGTGATACATCCTCACAGAGGCTCGGCCAACATGTGAAAGCAAACATCTTTGTAACAAATGTAGCGCGCGAGCGAGCAAGCATGAGTCTGTGCCTGATAAAGTTGGGAGACTGTGAAGTCTCTGGGCTCCTGACAGAACCTGCCTATAGTTAGCTATCTCCCACGTGAAACCCAAGCCGCTCTCAAACAAGGCCACATTTTTGCAGGTTATTTTGGTCTCATTTGCAAGTCAATAGATGCGAAAAAGAACAGGAGAGTGTCTCATTTCCCGCCGTCTCTCATCTGAAGACAGGTTATCTGGGTTTAAAGGCTTTAACTGTCATGCATGAAGAGATAACACACCACATCTTCAGGAGAGAAAAAAAAAAAGACTTAAAGGCTGATAAACAGGCTCTTGATGGAACAGGCCTTCAGTGGATTCCTTCACAAAGGTGCCATTGTTCAGGACATCAGGCGGCTTTAATGGGACGTGTCATAAGCCAATCCGCCTGACTTGACACTTTGTTGTACAATCAACAAATGCCAAAAGAAGCCCATGAATCTACTGCAGGGGATGCCAGTCGCTGGCAGTAGCGAGGCCACGCAGGCTTGTCTTGTCCTTGAGGAAGATGAGTTGATATAAATGGTCAGTAGCTGCCCTGGCCTGGCATGCCGTGAGAGCAGCAGTAAATCATCCACGTGAGGGTGTCGTGTGCCGCTATCTCAGAAAGAGTTGTCGCTAAAAGAGAAGCTGGATGCATACAGCTGATTCTGACAGGGTGTTTATGTTGCTGTGTCTATATGACTGCACACTTAAGCACAAATATGTGCATTCCCTCTTTATGCATGCATAGGAGCCACACACTCCCAGGGGCAGCCGGGCATATATATCATTCCAGGAGAGAGCGCAGATTTTCAGGCCCCTCTACTGTCACGCCGGTGTTCAAAGGCCGCACTCGAGTGTGTCTGGTTTTCTCAGCTGTCTCTCCACGGCCCTCCGCGCCCTTGTTGGCCATAGGGGGTGGAGGCATGAGGGGAGGTGGTGTAAGGGCCAGGCTGCTGGACGCTGGCTGGGCTCCCATTTGATCTCAGCTATAGCCCGTGGCCTGTGAGAAATGACCACAACTGGACACACATTCATCATTTCTGTGTTGCTGCTTGGTCCTGCAGAGCTTACAGCAGCTCAGCGAATGAAGTGATTTAATTATTAACTGATGATTCTTCAAAATTAGCTACTAGATTTAAGCTGATTCACAAATTTGAACTTAGTTTGTCACATAGAACAAGAAAACTGACTCCCCAGTTTGTCAGATTATTTTTTTGATGCTAATATATCATTTAAAGCAGGGGTGTGAAAGATTTTCCCTTCGAGGGTCAACACTGACACTTAATGGTGTGTCAGGGGCCAAAAGCAAAAACCCATTGTACTGTATTGTTTAGATCCAAAATGGTACTTGGAACTGTTCCTTAATTGATTGACTTCCTGCGTAAAGATTGTGAAAAATAATACATATTTAAAGAGCAGCTCTTTTTAACCTCATAAAGAATCAAACAGCATAAACATTATTACTTTTTTTATTTTTTTTTATGAAAATTCAATCTAATGTCAGCACCAACTTTGGCCCATGGGCCCCACTTTGGGCAGTCCTGACTCAAAGTGATGCAATTTCCATAAGAACAAAATAACTCACATAATGCAAAAGCAACATGCTCAATTAAATAAACTATGGGGTTTTGCTGCTGCAGCCTCACTTGCTTTGGTTTGACCCAGTAGCATTGTAGCTAATGTTAGCAAACATTAGATCAATTTAACAGACTTTATTGAATAAGCTTTCTGACTCGATGGTTCTTCTGTTCTTGTGCAACCATTAACTTCTAATTGTCATTTGTGAGTGCATTGGCTGCTGCTCCAAAGTTGCTTTATGTTAAATATCGCATTAATTCGATGATTTTTTGATTTTATCAAGCTATGCCCTTGTTTATCTTGTTCTTTTTTTTTACTACTGCACCACCACAGTCATGTAGATCTGTAGAAAGATATCAGTGACTATGGCCACCACACACATAGGTCAACACTGTGCCAGTCTTTGATCTCCTTGCCCTATTTTCCTCCTTCTGTTGCATTGTCAATGTCCAGCTGAGTATCAGTCGACCCCATCCATCCATCTATCCGTCTCTCCCTGTCCAACTACTTCACCTGTCTGGCACTGTTCTATCCATCTAAGAGATGAAAGGATGATCAGACACTCACTGCAGCAGGTTGGAAAACAAACAGCCCAAAGAAAAAAAGCAGAGATGAAGGGACAGAGCAGGATTGTGGACATTCCCCATATGGTGGCCCAGTCTAAGGCCAGGCCTGTGTTTATACAGACCACAGGCTCAACTGATCAAGCCAGCATCGGATCCCACGTGGTGGCCCCTCTTGGGACATAGTATGATGTAGCACCTGAACAGGCTGACTCATTCAGACCTCAGCTCCACAGATAAGGTGAAACCTAAAGATTTAACAAGCAGTATCTGGTGTTGTTCTTGCTTTTAAGTTGATGGCAAACTGAATTACAGTATAGGAAAGGAATGTGAGGTCTTTGAAACATTGCCCAAGACTGGGCAAACATATAAGAAACTCTGAATTCACCGTGTATTTATGAATAGCAAACTGCTTGTTATTGTCACTATAATGAGATTGGACGTCACCTCATGAAGCTTTCGGAATTTCCTAATGGTCTGTACGTCCTCAAAAGCCACATGAGGAGGGCACATGTTTAACTGCCACCACAACAGCAGTGAAAGGGTACAGTTCTCTTTATGAGTGTCTTTATGAAGTAGACTCATCACCAGAAGCAAACCAAGAAAAGCTTGCTCAGATGCCATAATTGGCTTTTGAAGGGGGCTGTGGGCTTCATGAAAGAGACAGTGATGGTGTGATTCAGCCGGTGGTTAACATTCACTGGAATGGCACTGACATGAGAGAACTGGATTAGACGGTGTGAGGATAGCATTATGTGGGGTTTGGTTGATGCAATGGCTTGTTAACCAAGATTCTGTTTTATGTCTGTTTCAATCCCCTCTCCGCCTCCTATCCTCACCCCAATTCCCCCTTTCTTTTCACCCCCATCTTTTTACATTTTTTTTGCTTCGCCTGTCTAGTAAAAAGAGTGTCTGATGAGCCTGGCGAGTGCGGCAGTGTCGGCAGCTGGCTTCCAGGGTGGGGCACGCCAGCGAGACTTGATGATGGAGCACAAAGTCAGTAAGCTGACCTCTGGCTTCCAACGCAGCTCCACCTCCGATGATGACTCTGGCTGTGCGCTGGAAGAGTACGCCTGGGTACCACCTGGCCTTAGACCTGAACAGGTGAGCAAACCACGCTTAAGGTGGAGTAATTCTCATTGGGACTGTTCATGAAATTCATGAAGGCGTTCCAAACTGAGCTTAAATAAAGTGAGAACGAATATGGCCTCGTAAACCAACCTTGATTCCAAAAAGGTTGAGCTATTGCATACATCGCAAATAACGCCCCATCCTTGTTTGTGCATTAGAACTTTCCCAGTCTTTTGAGAAGTTCTCTGTCTGAGAAGTTGATTAGGTAAAACTTAGTAGTAGTTTTTAAATCACAATTTTATATCCCAATTAGTATCTCAATGTGTTTATCTTCTACACAGCGTCCCAACTTTTTGGGAAGCTAGGCTGTACAAAGAAAACTTATAGCTTAATATTGTTCTCTTTAATTGTGGTACCTTTTTCATTGGTTCACAACCATTATTTCCCCAAATCACCACAGCGAATAATAATCCTCCTGACGGTGAATAAAAACAGTTCTGACCTGATTTTAATTCCCTTCCAGCCCATTTGCTTGGCCCAGATACATGCTATTCAGCACATTGGTGAATAACATACCATCTACAGTCTCTGAATAATGGCACCTATGGGACCAGACAATATATTTCATAAAACTGCTGCTTGGTCCCTTTGTTTGAGGCAGACTTGTCAGGCTCTACCAGGCAGCCACTTAACAGTCAGGATGTGTGCGCTTTTATTTACAAACTGCGGCATGGCAAAGTCTGCTTGTGATTATGAGGGATCTGTTAAGTGAAGGACTTGGTGGGTCGAGGCTTCTGCTGCTGGCAACATAAGGAATCAAGAGGCCGCCTTTTTAACAAGCTTTCCCCTCCGCAAACACAGGCAGAGCTGTTAGTTGTGACCGTGGGGCAGACAGTGTGATGTGGCACTTTTCCCAAATCTGCTGCATTTTCTCCCCTCTTTTCTGGCTGTGTTTCTCTCTTCCTCTGCATGTCTCTCCATCCCACTTCCCTTGTTAAACAACACATGGAAGTAATGAGGGTGGGAGATGGACAAGAAAAAGACGGCTTCACAGCAAAAGAAAACCTTAAATCCCAAACATGCGGGGCCTTTTGTTTTGGAAATGCATGGGTCAACTGTAATGTCTTTACTGCAGCCATTGCCCTGAATGGGCCGTGTATTATGGGTCATCATTACAGTGGAGAAACACATAGGGCCTGGGTCATAGCTGACTGTTCCCCAGCCCCTAGGGAGCTGGATGAGGGGTAATAGCAGCATGAAAATGTGCATAATTTATGGTGGGGGCAAACGTTGGGTTGATTGTCAGGGTAAATTGCTGTTAGACCCCCTCTAGACGGCTAAAGCTGCAGGAAGCCCCCCCAACACACAAGACGAGCACATCCCACCTCTTTATCTGGCCTGCTGTAATAGCCCCTTCCTCATAAAGTTTAGTTTTCAGTGGTCAGCCCCAAGGGTCAAAGTGCCACTGCGACAGGCTGCTTTGTCCTGTCCCTATAGAGACGAGCATATGAGTGGAAAAATACAATCTTTAAACTGATTTGACCTGTTGACCTGTTTTGACTGGTTAAGTCCAGATTTATGAAGAAAATTATTCCTCTTGTCGTCATCAGAGATTATTGATTTATCAAAGCTGATTTGGGGGTCAGGAAAACACAAGCAAACACTTTGATTCCACAAAGTCAGTCTTCCATTCGTTTCACGTAGAGCTGTCCCAGAATGTGTCTCATTCCAAATTGATGTGTTTGTTCTCTGGTTCCTTGGAAAATAATTTGTATTCATAAATATGGACTGTTCTGTCCAAGATCATAACAATAATATATTACTGCAATCCCACGGATGAAAATTTCAGTTTAAAAAAAGCTTCTCAACGTCCCTGGGAAAAAAAAACACCGCTATATATGTTCAGATTCATGACCGCACATGCTTGAAAATATATAATTTAGAAAGGTTTTCATTTGTCGTGTGGGCCATCAGTGAACCTTTCATTTCAGCTTAACATGTGTTTTGCTTTGTTTTTTAAAAATGTCTTTCAGCAGTGCAACCAAACCCTGGCCCCTTATCTTGAGGTGTTCCAATGTCTAACCCAAATGCTCGATGCCATCTTTTCCCCAGGTCCAGTTATATTTCTCCTGTCTGCCAGAGGATAAGACCCCCTATGTTAACAGTCCGGGAGAGAAGTTTAGAATAAAGCAGCTCCTCTACCAACTTCCACCACATGATAATGAGGTGAGAATATTTTGTGTGCATGTGCGCAAATGCAAGTACCATAAAAATTCATCCCAGCATGTCCTCTCATTTACACCACAGCTGCAGAAAAGATATACTCTCCATTTTTTGTTTGAGTAGCCGTATCTGTTGCTACCCGCTAAACCCACAGCGTTAACAGCCTCACCATCTCCATGCCATCCCACTAATGTGAGCCCCTTGGCATTCACGTTGACATCACACTAGGGGATTTTTTGTTCCACAATCTTGTAGACATGTAATGTGGGCACAATGTGACTTTTGACTTGATGATTTTATGATGTTTGCCAGGAGCCCCCACCAGCAAGATTCCTGTCATAGCAGTGGTTTTTACGAGGACTGCTCAGCGGGAGAGAGGGACGCCAGTTGAAAGAGGCTTTATGTGATGCCACCACCGCAGTGGCACCACAGTTCGACTTGGCTGTCTCTCTCCCTTTGTTGCCCGTCCTCTTGATTTCACTCTAAACACAGGCCTTGTTTGTGTAAACGTCTGCTTTCCCTCTTGTTAAGGCTTTGGGAAACATCAAAAAGGCCTGTTGTAAAAATGATGTTCTCAATCAGGGGCTGTGGGTGGAGATATGTAGGGGTGTAGGAAGGGCAAGCTGGGGTCAAGAGTTGCCTTTGTTCAGCATGCTCTGGTATGCACTCTGCCCTCTTTCATACCTACCTAAGTTTATAACCTTTTATTAGTGGCCAACAGACTTGCAATAGGATCTTTCAATGGGTGTTTTAATGAAAAGGTCACTTGAACTAGCACTTTTTTCTTTTTGCAATATTAAATCTTCTTACTCATAACTTATCACTTTCCTTTCAGGTGCGTTACTGCCAGTCCCTCAGTGAGGAGGAGAAGAAGGAGCTACTTATGTTCAGTGTCCAGAGGAAGAAGGAAGCACTGGGGAGGGGCACAGTGAAACTGTTGCCCCGCAATCTTCTGAACAGCATTTGTGAGCATGTAAGTTTGTCTTGTATGTATTATTTTCCGGGGACTGGGAAAGTTGTGGTATGAAGTTTTGTTTTGTTTTATTTCAAAGTCCCAAAACCTTTTCAAGTACAGCATTGACAAAAGGATTTGCTGCATGTCCTCTGTACATCTCCTCTGTGGGTATTTGGCTAATGTGGATCAATTTCTAGCTCAAACCCAGAGGGAAATATGAAATAAAGATCTGAGTATCAGCCAGTCTATTTAAGAGATCCCTGAACACAAGCTGGATTTGCAGCTATACTGACTAGAAAGTCTTCCCTGTGGAGAGGTTGATGCCAGTGTTCCACTCAATGATTGTTGTGCACCCACAGGGAGGTACCTCGTCAAACCGTCAGATGTAGCTCTCCACTACACACCCATGCTTTCCCTTGTTTTAGCCAGAGTCACTGCAGTTGATCTAAAAAGTCATGTCCTCATATAACACACTGCTAAGAATGACAGGTCAGGAAAGAAAAACAAATTGGAAAGTCTGGGACTGCCGTTAGGACAATCCAATGGGCTGACATGCACAGATGGGCCACATATTTACGCCTTCATCAACAGAGCATATGGACTTGGAGAGCATATAATGTTCTACTTTTTATGGGCCAGGATTCGTGTTACATTGGTCGGAAATTTGGACTTGTGCGATAGATGTAATTGCCTGTGCAGGATTCAGATAATCTTATCACAGAATATTTGGGAACTTAAGCTAATGAACAATTTCAGAGTCATTACAGGATGTTATAATCAACAATGTCTGCATATTACAGTGTGGTGAAAACATCAACAGTGGAGAAATGGCAGTGTTCGCCTCAAGGGCGGGCCCTGGGCTGTGTTGGCACCCCGCATGCTTCGCCTGCTCTACATGTAGCGAACTGCTGGTGGATTTGATCTACTTCTACCATGATGGAAAGATCCACTGTGGAAGGCACCACGCTGAGCTACTCAAACCACGCTGCTCAGCCTGCGACGAGGTAAAAACCACAAGACTGAAATACTGAGAGAAAACATTGTAGTGAAGGAAAAACATCCAGAGTCTGAAGTTTTATGGTCTTTCAAATTCCTCTGGTATAGCAATATCATTTATTTTATATTTCCACTGTCTCGAATACATCCAACACAAATATATAAAGAGTGATGGCAGCCAGGAAGAGAGATGTAGGCTGTACATCTGTGTCTCATCCAGTGCATATCTTTGTCTACAGATCATCTTCGCTGATGAGTGCACAGAGGCAGAGGGGCGCCATTGGCACATGAAGCACTTCTCCTGTTTTGAATGCGAGACAATTCTGGGAGGGCAGCGCTATATCATGAAGGATGGCAGACCATACTGTTGTGGCTGCTTTGAGTCTCTCTATGCAGAGTACTGTGAGGCCTGTGGAGAACATATTGGTAAGATGACTTTCTTAAAATAAAACACCTGTCATGGTTGTCTAGCCCTTAGAGTACTATTAATAACCATCTCAACATTTCCCCTTTTCCAGGTGTTGATCATGCTCAGATGACCTATGATGGGCTACACTGGCATGCCACTGAGACCTGCTTCAGCTGTGCCCAGTGTAAGAGCTCTCTATTGGGCTGCCCCTTCCTGCCACACCAGGGTCGCATTTACTGCTCCAAGGCCTGCAGTCTTGGGGAAGATGTCCATGCCTCCGATTCCTCTGACTCAGCATTTCAGTCAGCGCGCTCACGTGAATCCCGCCGTAGTGTGCGCATGGGCAAGAGCAGTCGCTCGGCGGACCAATGCCGACAGTCACTCCTCTTCTCACCCGCTGTCAACTATAGGTTCCCTGGCTTCAGTGGGAATGCTGATGACACCCTGACCAACAAGCTTGCCCACATGAACTTATCTGATGAGCATTTCTGGAGAGGGCGTGGTGAGGAAGCAGAGGCACCTGAGGACCAGGAGGAAGAATGGGCTGAGCATGAAGACTACATGACCCAGCTGCTATTAAAGTTTGGGGAACATGGGGTCTTCCAGCAGGCCAGTGACTCTAGACCCACAGATTTCTGGATCTCCGAAAAAGATGTAAAGTCAAAGCAAGAGTCCTCAAAAGCTGGGAGTGGTGGTGGAGGAGGAAGGGGGAGCTTGGCTAGTAAGAAGTACCAGGCAGAAATGTACTGGACCCAGTCACAGGATGGGCTAGGAGATTCAGCCTATGGCAGCCATCCAGGCCCAGCCAGCAGCAGAAAGATCCAAGAGTTGGAGCTGGATCATGGGGCTGGAGGAGGCTTCCAAGGAGAGGAGCCACAATGGTATAATGACTCCTTGGAATGTATCACAGATGAGTTCAAGAAGACAGATCAGAGTGTCAGAGACTCTATGGACTCACTAGCACTCTCCAATATTACCGGTGGGTAGAAATGATACCGAGAAAGTAATCTTTTATGTGATGACAGTGGTTTGTTTTTAAAGTATGTGCAAACATTTAATAATTTCCCTCTCTCCTCTCCAGGGGCTTCAGTGGATGGTGATAGTAAAGATAGACCTTTGGTATATTCCCTGCAAGGTTTCCATGAACTGGAGACCGAAGACTGTGAGAAAACCAGTAATATGGGAACCCTCAACTCTTCTATGTTACACAGAAGTGCAACTTCCCTGAAGAGCCTTGTATCTGAGCAGGAGGAGGTGGAGGAAAATGTTCCGAAGGAAGAGGAGTTGCCCCTTCCAGAGGAAAGACCCAAACCTCATGTGCCTGCCCTCAGGAGGACACGTTCACAATCTAGGCAGCAGCAAGTCAAATTTTCTGATGACGTGGTGGACAATGGCCATTACTGCGATCTCCCAGTGCGCCAACCACCTATGAGTGAACGGACTCGCAGGAGAGTGTATCACTTCGAGGAGCAGGGCCAGGAACTTAACTCTGGTCGCCACCATCACCACCACAGGAGGCATCGCAGTCGCAAGTCACGCTCTGACAACGCTCTTAACCTGCTGCCCAAAGATAGGGCCCAAATGTGCTACAAAGTGGACCATAGAGGCAACGCTCTAGGCCCCAAGGGCCACCAAGCCTTCCACGGCCATCCAAGTCCTGCTGCCATGTCAGACTATGGCTTACAAGGCCCAGCCATGGAAAGGTTCATGGGGCTGTATGGGGATGATGATGACTGGTGCTCCACATGCTCCTCTTCCTCCTCTGATTCTGAGGAAGAAGGCTTTTTCCTAGGTCAGCCCATTCCTCAGCCTAGGCCCCATAGATACTACTATACTGATGACTTGCCCAGCCCTGTGGCAGGCATGTCCTCTCCTCCTTATGGCCAAAGGACTAAGTCCAAAAAGAAGAAGGGGCACAAGGGGAAAAACTGTATAATTTCATAAACTGTGATTACTCTTATCCATAGCTTTGGGTAATGCTCTGCCACTCAACCTCTGCCTTTTGTGTCCACTGTTTAACCAGTCTGTTTGCTATAACATAATTCACAGCACTCAGTTTATCAAGGTGTTTGTGTAAGACACAAGTTTTTATTCTGAATATTAACGTGGTATTACAAATTGCCAGTAGAGTAACAAAGCATTTTAGAGTAACACATATTTATAAACCACCATATCTTAGCTGTGTTTGTGTGACAGTGAAGATATTAATGTATATATTGTAGAATTAAAAAAAAAAAAAACAACAAAATGGCTATTTTTATACCCTTGAGCACATGACACGCTTTGTACCTAAATGGCAGTAACATTTAACTATTGGTAGTTGGTACAGAGTAATTTTCCCATAAGGGTGTCAGAGATTTAATAACAAATTGACTCTGACCCAAGCTCTTCAAATGCGTTTTCTTCCCTGCTTGTGCAGCGCTAACATAAAAGAAACACTGTGTGTATTAAAAGGCTTGGTTGAGAATTGTATTTATGGGTCACTGTATTGTAAGCAAAACCATTGTAATCTGTAAAAATGTACAAACTGGAATATAAGGCTAAGATAGATGATAATTGTAATAAAAATATCTATATATCATGATTTGTGTTGTTTTTTTTCAGTGCTAAGAATGAAGAAGAGACATTAAAGTCACACCTCAGCTTTGATTTACAAATCTCAAGTACACACCGAGAAGATCATACTGAGAATTAATAAAAAAAACAGTGTCTTTTCATAGATCGCATGATCTACTTGGATTTATTCACCAAAAGTTATCAAGCATTGATTGCAAAATACCATACAGAGTAAAAGTTACTATGCTTGGCACTTCTATATTTATAGCTACATATATTGTTTCCCATGAAGCATACTACCTCAGTCGGTGTGCTTTTATACAATGGAGCTGAGGAGGAGCTTTTGCCTATATATGTTGAAAACATAATGCAAAGCTCCTCACTGGTGATACAGAATATGCATGCATGACTTACGTAAGCAGGATAAAGTTGCAGAATGCAACCAACTGCACACTACCATATCGAGGCTGCATAAAAAACCAAAAGGCCCTCTCAAGAGCCAGTGTCTGGTTTGTCCATTATCGGCTACTGTAGAAACATGGCAGTGCAACATGGCAGAAAGTCGTAAAAAAGATTATTATACATGGATTCAAATATTATAATAAATATGATGTTACATTTCCTAAATCCCACACACTGGACCTTTAAGCTTGGTTCACCTTGTGTTTACTCTGGTAGGGAGCACTGGCAGAATGCAACCTTGGCCTCAATCCTCTCCTAACACCCACTTTTGCATTCTGTTCTGACTGGTTCCAGCCCAGTCAAAGGTGGGACGCGTGTGGTTGATGGAGGGGCGGCGAGGATACAGATCCTGGCCCCATTCTCAGACTGGACCTCGCACCAAGGGCCTTCATCATGATTATAAAAGGTTAATCCACAGGCCACCTTATCCTTCATCTGACTTTTTACATCTGCCGGGGTTTTAGCAAAGGAAAAAGTGCTTTCAGCCTTTAGTTCCCAGTACCGTTCACCAATCTGGAGAAACGGCAGGCTGTCTGGTACCCATCCTGGTCTGGCGTAGGTTATATCCCGCCAGGCAATGGGATCTGAGAGTTGATAATTGCTGAATTTTTCACCCCTGTGGCCGTACAGCTGCAGGCGCTTTGTAATGTCCTCCATGGGGCCTTGCTTAGCAGGAGGCGGGGCACTCTCAGATAGCAACTCTATTGGTTCAGAGTAGCTGTCCTCTGTTCCAGGAGTGGCCAGGTTCTCTTGTCTCGCAGGTACATATATTTCTGGGCCAGAGGTGGAGTTCTCTGTATTTCCAGGTTGCTTTCCTCCTTCTTGTTTTCTGTCAGTGCTGGTTGGGGTGATTGAACAAAGTTTTGGAATATCCTCTTTCATCGGGACATGGGTGGCAGAAGATATGTTGGAGCTGCCATGGTCGGGCCCATCTCTCCCTTGGGTGATGGCCTAGGGGTAAGACAGCACATTAGTGATTTGTGTCCTGAACAGTATCCAAACCAGGTTAGAACGGTTCCAGAGGGTCTTGTAAGTTAACTCACTGGTTTTTGAGAAAAGGGACAAAACATGATGTAAAAAAACTAAAAAGTCTTCATTGTCTTCAAATTAATGACCTGGAAATGGTTCTCAATAACTGTAATTTTGGTGAGAAAAGGCTTTTCAGTCCAGGCATGGGCATCTCTAGCAGCCTACTACTGTGACAGAGCAGAGGCAGTGTCCTTGGATGCTTGGTGTTCATGCTACTGGTCGTCTCCTTTCTTTCAGGATGTATACTCCCTTTGACAGCGTGAGTTTTTCTAGGGCTTTTTGACACACAGTGAGCATTTCGGCCCCTTGTTCTAATGGGAGACCTCAAATGGTTGTGTTTAGGAGCCTCGTCCATTCTTCTTCTGGGACTATTATCTGCTCTGAAAAATCTTTCCCGAAGTTTTAAAGGGCTAGGTTTAGCAGGCAACATGCAGTTTGTACCATCATGGGTGTGCCAGCTCATCCACCTCCCTATTTTCCTTCTGGTAAATAATGCTTGATGTTGGTGCGACTTCTGTCCAGTTAATTTTAATTCCTGTGCTAATCTCTGCCATTATACTCCATGCTTCTGCATGAGTCAGGGTTATACCCTTAGTATCCTTATATCCTCTTTGTTCCCATTGTGTGAGTTTCCCTGTTCCTGCCATGTTGCAACAGTCACCATTTGTCATTTGGGAAATAAAACAAGAGAGCTCTGGAATTAGTTTTTTTTTTTCCCGTTTCTCTTATAGTAGTATAGTTTAAGCTACTCCATCTGAGCCAGTGAAATGTCTATTTGCAGGAATCAAGGTCATACCATTAATGATATGGATTTTCCAGTTACCTATTGATAGAAGCATTTCAGGGTGAGTCCAGGTTGTGGGGGGCTCCCTCCGACTAGTGGGGGTACTGATGGGGGGCATGGAAGGGGTATCTTTTCATTAAGACAAATACGCAACCTCCTTGCCTTATTGCAAATAGTAAGGTTTGTTGTACAATTTACACAACAAGGTTGTGCACCAGAGTGAGCAAGAATGAATACCTACACTCCAGTGTCTTTAACCACCTGATAATCGGTCTCTGTTGCAGGGGCATGATAACATTGTGTGTGTTTACAAAGGTCTCTCCTCCAAGAGGTTTCAGTATCTGACAGAGAGCCAAAGGCCAGAGAGAGGTGTACCCCAAATTCTAGGTATCCCTCTATCTGTCCTAACAGCTCTTACGCTGGTCCCTCTCTCGAGGAACAAATACATTTCTGACATTCTAAAGAATTTCAAAGACAACGGGTCTTGACAAAGTTTTGTTGAAGAAGCTTTGGGTGAGAGGATACAAGAGATCAAAATAGACACAGTGTTCGTCTTTCAATAGATCAAATGATCTACTTAGTTTTATTTACCAAAAAGCATAAAGCAGCTAGTTCAAAATTTCATAGGGTAAAAGCAATAAAATTCTTGATATTTCTTTTATTTAATAAGTTGTAACTTTGTTACTTTTTCCTATTCCAAGATTGTGCTGCTCTGGTGGCAGCCTGCTGCAGCAGCAGCTCGCAAAACTTTCTGTATTTTGCTGCATATAAATAACTTGGATTTTACCTTAGAAATATAGATACCGTAGAGTTAAAACATGTTATACTGGTTCTCCTGTTCTTTTTCCGCTCTGGTGTCAGCGAGTAATGCCACCATAATCAGGGCTTTTGTTTCCACAACCAACTGATAGGGCTCTCTGACTCGATGCTGTGAGATGCTGAGGCAGAGGCAGATGTAGGCGAGAAACAAATGCAGAACCAGGAGGCATAGTATAAACTCCCTCTTCCATCAAATTAGATGGACAAGTTTGCCGCACTAACTTTCATTTTCAAGTGACGATTTTTCTGACCAGTGGTCAGTGGTCTTTACTCATCCATTTAGTATAAGCTCAGCTAACCTCGAAGGAGGTGATACCAAAGTACCAGGTACACCAGAATTCCCCTTCTGGGGGAAAGGATATGGAGCTGAAGCCCATTTTTGCCCATATATGGTTAAAAACTAAATACAGAGCTTCTCATTAGTAATACAGAGTGCTGTCCGCATGCATGATTTATGTAAGCAGTGGGAAGTTCCTGGTTTATGAGCAAAGACACAATTAGAACATGTTTTTTCAGCTCATCAGTCTCTCAGTCTCTTAAACTTGGTTCCCCTTTTGTTTTGTTGTTTGACAGAACGACAGAATGCACTCTGGGCCTTGGCCCTCTCCTAACACTTCATATTTAAAATATTGTAAGACTCCATGTTGTCACTTCAGTGTTTTGTGACCTGTGGCTTCTAATACCTCGTCCAGCTCCTTCACAAAATGCCTCAGGTCATCAAGGCAGCGTTGTTTGATCTCAGACAGGTTTGCATCCAGTGGGGCCTGCAGCAGATTATCCAAACTTGGCTCCTTGGTCACCAACATCTTCACCACGGTGCGAAATGTCTCACAGTCCTGCCTGTAATGCTGCACAAAACAAAACGATGATGTCAGGAATGTCAATATTCAGTATGATACAATGAAGTATATAGTGTAGAATAATAAAAAACTAAATTTGAAAAAAAAAGAGAATGACATGATCATAGATTGGTCTGTAACTGAGGCATTTAAAGTGTTTAGATATCATTTTTACATAATATAGATTGAATAGTTATTCAGACATTTAATATGCAGCAGAAGATTATTTCTGTCTTTTCTCATCTGATCACAACCAAAAATATGGCTTGTCAATCA